>JAQZBX010022162.1:0-31765 GCA_029593785.1 Cabassous unicinctus | reverse complement strand
TCATGTTCCAAGCCGAGAGGCAGGGGCGGGAGGGATGGTAGTGAGTTTATGTGCTGAGTTTGGCTTACAGAGAGGCCACATTAGAGCAACAAGGAAGTTTTCAGGAGGTAACACTTAGGAAATTTATAACACTAGGCTGTTTCAATTTCGCAAGAACAGGTCATGAGTAGAAGCATCAATTTCAAGGACCTGGAGTATTGGTCTGTCTTCCTTCACTAGGCATTGCCCATGTACTCTAGTGATTCTTACCACTCTATTAAAGAATGTAGCAGAACTCCCCAGAATGGGAATTCAATATTCCTTTGGCGATTGTGTATGTCTCCACCTGAGACAACACCCCATGTTCACTTAAACACATTCATATTCCATAGAGGTATGTCCCAGGTGTACCCCTCCCCACACATCTCCCCCCACTGACATCCTGCATCAATAATCCTCCCCTGTTACAGTTATGACTATTCTGTTAACTTTTATGTACAGTGAAAATCTCTTCTGTATGTTCCCTCAGTGTCTTATTTTTTTCATTATATTTTCAAAGAAGCTTTAGGTAACAGAAAAATCACATAGAAAATATAGGGGATTCCCATATACTCCACCCCTTCACCTCTCACTTTATCCCCCATCAATAACATCTTACTGAATATGCTACATTTGTTATAATTGATGAACAAACACTGAAGCATTTCCACTAACCATTGTCAACGGTCCACACTATGGTTCACATTCTACACCATACACCTTCACAAGTTCTAACAAAATGCATAATGGCCTGTATCCACCATTGCAAGATTGTTTAGAACAATTCCAATGCCCCCAAAATGCCCCATGTCCATCCATTCCTCCCTTCTCCTCCCCTCACAACCCATGGCAACCACTAGGTTGCAATGTTTGAAAAATGAGGTTCATAGTTACATGGATTAATATTGAAGGCTTGACATATTAGTTTGCCTTCTTTTATTAGGTACTGCCTATGTTCTCAAGAGACTTTCCCCCCTCTATTTGAGAACCTAGCAGGACTCCCCAGGATAGGAGTTTAATATTTTCTTGTTTATTGTGTGGGTACTCACCCACTGAAATAACACTCCATGACAAGATGTGCACTTTCATATTCCATAGAAACATGCCTCAGGTGTGTTCTTTCTCACATAGGCCCCCACCCCTGACGCTCTGCACCAATAACCCTCCCTTGTCATATTTGCTAAAAGAACATTCCCACCATTGTAATTTTAACCACAGACCTACAAGTACCCAGAGTTCACCTGTTCCTTCCTTTGTTCCTCCCCCCCAGTCCATGGATAGTTGAATCCAACCCACACACACACACCTTGCTCATCCTCACATTCCAGCACTGTTGACCCCACTCACATCCCTGCACCATTATCACCCCCATCCACTGCCAAAGCATCCCCTTCCACCTTATCATAGGCTTTTCCCATATTGAGCATCTGCTCACCACAACTCTACTCCTTTCTGCCTCCTGATAACCTGTCTTCCAGACTCTGGCTCTGTGAGTCTGCTCAGTTTGCTTAGGTCATATGTAACCGTTGGGGAATTTGATGTAATTATGAATTCCAAAAATGTAATTGGATCATGCTTATAAACTGATCTGTAAATCTGGGCATGATTAAGTTATGATTAGGGTGTTGACTGGGCCATGTCAGTAGGGCATTGAGCCCCACCCCTTGGTGGGTGGGGAATCAAATATAAAAGGCAAGGCAAAGAACAGAGTTGAAGCAGTCTTTTGAGAAGCAGTTTTAATGTTGGAAAGAAGGCCCCAGGAGAAGAGAAGCAAGCCGTTCGCCTGATCACCTACAGCTGACCTTGTGGAGGAAACAGGAGCTAAGCCCGGAGAGAAATGCAGCCCCGGGAAGAGAGGAACCCCAGAAGACTGAACCCTGGCAAACTCCGGCAGCTGTCTTGCTCTAACACGTGGTAATGGACTGTGGTGAGAGAAGAAACTTAATGCTTTCTGGCCTGGTATCTGTGGACTTCTACCCCAAATATATACCCTTTATAAAGACCAACCCATTTTTGGTATTGAACATTAGCACCCCTTTGGCTGACTAATACATCATATCAGTGAAGTCATGTAATATTTGTCCTTTAGTGACCGACTTGCTCCACTCAACATAAAGTCTTCAAGATTCATCCATATTGTCCCATGTGTCAATATTTCATTCCTTCTTAAAGCTAAGTAATATTCCACTGTGTGTATATACCACAATTTGCCTAATCATTCATTTGTTGATGGACACTTGGGTTGCTTCCAACGTTTGGCAATAGTGAATAATGCCGTTATGAACAATGATGTGCATACATCTGTTCGTGTCCCTGCTTTCAATTCTTCTGGATATATATCCAGCAGTGGGATTGCTGGATCATATAGCTGTTCTATAATTATCTTCCTGAGGAACCACCAAACTGTCCTCCATAATGACTGCACAATTCTACATTCCCAACAGCAGTGGATGAATGTTCCCTTTCCTCCACATCCTCTCTAACACTTGTAGTTCTCTGTTTTTTGTTAAATAGCCATCAGTCTAATAGGTGTAAGATGATATCTTCTTGTAGTTTTGATTTGCTTTTCTCTAATAGCTAGTGATGTTGAGCATCTTTTCATGTGCTTTTTAGCCATTTGTATTTCCTCTTTGGAAAAGTATCTATTCAAATCTCTTGCCCATTTTTGTAAGTGGATGGTTTGTATTTTTATTTTTGAGATGTAAGCTTTCTTTATATATGTTGGATATTAGGCCCTTATTAGATAAATGGTTACCAAATATTTTTTCTCATAAGTAGGCTGCCTTTTCATTTCTTGACAAAGTCCTTTGAGGCACAAAAGTTTTTAATTTTGAGGAGGTCCCATTATCTACTTTTTTCTTTCATTGCTTGCTCTTTGGGTGTAAAGTTTATGAAACCATTTCCTAATACAAGATCTTGTAGATCCTTCCCTACATTATCTTCTAGGAGCTTTGTGGTCTTGGCTTTTTTATTTAGGTCTTTGATCCATCTTGAGTTAATTTTTGTATTGGGCATGAGATGGTGTTCCTCTCTCATTCTTTAGGATATGGATATCCAGTTCTCCCAGCACCGTTTGCTGAAGAGGCCATTTTCTCCCTGTTGAGTGGGCTTATTGGCCTCGTGCTTTGACTATTTTCATCATGCTCATTTAGCAAGAACTCCCCATTCTCCCTGCCCAACCCCTGTTAACCATTATGATTTCTGTCTCTATGACTTTGCTTACTCTAAGAATTTCATATGAGATAAACAATGCAATATTTGTCTCTTTGTGTCTGGCTTATTTCATACAATAGGATATCTTCAAGGTTCATCCATGGTGCAGCATGTGCTAGCACCTCATTTCTTTTTTACTGCTGAACAGTACACCATTGTATGGATATACCACATTTTGTTTATACATTCATCTGTTGCTGGACACTTGGGGTTTTCCCACCTTTTGACTATTGTGAATAATGCCACTATGAACATTTGTGAGCAAATATCTGTTCAAGTCACTGCTTTCAATTATTTTGGATATGCACCTAGGAGTGGAATTGTCAGGTGTTTTGTGTGTGTTTGTGTGTGGATGTGTGTGAGATTCTTTCTTCCTTAGCTTTGCTTTAAAATATGTTTCATTCTGATATCTCTTTATTGCTCTCAGTTATGGTTACTGGGTTAAGACATTTTATCTCAAGGGCTCTGAATTTCCTGAGCATGAATATTTTTCATGAAACCTAAGCATGGCAAATGATCTCAGTATTCTATGCATGATGCTAGAGCAGTAACAGCCAAATAATTACCCTTCATAAATTCAAATTTATCTCATAAATTAAAACAAAAGGTAAGGATTCATACAGTTCAAAAATAAAATTGCCTAGTTCAATTTAACTCACTATCTCTACCAAAATAAACAAACAATCAAACAAATGTGCCCACTTTACAATGTTGTGATAGTGTATTTCTAGGTTAATACTGCATAATAATTTAAGACAAGGAGAATTAGATCCTGTTAGGTTAACTTGTTCTTCTAATTGGCTTTTCTGTGTAACAAACCACTCCACATTTTGTTACATAAATTGTTTCTCTATGCTCAAGGATTCCATGGCTTAGAAATTTGGGTAGTCAACAGTGAGGATGGTACTCTGTTCCATGATGTCTGGAGTCACAGGGGGGTGCCTTTAATGATTGAGGCCAGAACACCTAAACCTAGGGAATTCATTTCCAGAAGGCTTCTGTACTCATAGTTCTGACACCAAGGCTTGGATAACCTGAAGGCTGGTGCAAATAATATTTTTAGCAGGGTATCCAATGAGGTTGTTGTGTGATTTGGGCTTCTCCTCTCATACTGGGTTCTGAGAAGGAACATCTCAGGAAGGAGCCTCAGGAAGGGTAGTTTCCTGATAACACTGGTAGCAGTTACTTGGATTTAACTGACCCAGCCTGAAATGTCAGTGTCAGTTCCATCATACTCTAATGTTTCCAACAGATGCAAGCCCACCTGGATTCAAGAGGAGGCGACATAATGCACCTCTTGTTGGGAAGAGTGAAAAGGCCACACAGTCTAAGAGCATGTGGGAGGAGTGGAAGAGCTGCAGCCGTCTTTGGAAAATACAATCTGCCATACTTGCACATTATTATCACTTTGCTTCCACTTCACAAGTATGCATGGCCATCTATGTATGTGGTATACTCAAGCACCACATACAAAATCAGGCACAAATGTGCTGAAATCTGCCTTGGATGTTCTGGTGCTGCTACCTGGAATTTGGCTTCGACTTAGAATACCTTATATGCATTACTTATGAAGGAAATTCATATTCAATTATATTGTGACAGCAGCTTTCTTGAGCACATTAACAAGTTTACAGCAAAATTATAGTATTAAAGATAAAATTCAGTAGCAATTGTCTTTGTTCAGACATAAAGTAGTGAGACAGCTTTTAATGGGAAAATAAAGGTCATAATAGAATACTATATATTTTTAAGCATGAGAATGGAATTAGGGCAAATATTAAATATTTATGTAATATCTTCTATATGCATTGTGAACTGATGTTATATAAAAAATTTTATTCCAAAAAAAAAAAAGGAAAAATCATCCTGCTACAAAATGCATTCCTGCTGATGTCTCTTTCATTCAAAACATGAAGATTTTCTTTGGTAAACACAGCTGGAATCTCTGCTGAGGGCAATTTGCATTGCCTAGCCTGCATTTCCCAGTTTACTACATGAGTTTAAAAAAAAATAAAATATGTAACATACATGAAATGTAGATAAGTATACAGAATTTTACTATGATATGTACTTTATTTTTACTAAGTAAAAATACCTTCCACATTAGGAAAATTTCTGCTCAGCACTTGTAGATCATTAAAATACATGCATGTAATAATTTGGTCTGCAAGAATATAATTTATTTTATAAAGTGGACAACTAAAATATATTCATTAAGACTAAATAATTAACATTTAGACAACTGTATACAGCAGCAGTTTACCTATGATTAACTTATTAAAATGTTAGGAGTACCATAAGTAAACAAATTAAGCTATAATTCAATTCTAATACCTAATCATTTTAAATAAATCCAAAGTAATAAAATATTCTCATGCAGGAACTTTTACTACTCTTAGTTCTAGACATCTTTGCTCATTTTTAAAGTCATGTAGATATCTACATTGTTTGAAAGAACATTTATCTTTTCAGAACTAAATTGTAAATTAGCCATAAAAATCTCTGACATGGTACTGATTCATTGCATCTGATGAAGTCAAAAATCAATTGGTCTGGGGGCAGACATGGCTCAAACACTTCAGCACCTGCTTCCCACATGGGAGGTCCCAGGTTTGGTTCCCAGTGCCTCATAAAAACAACAACAACAAACAAACAACAAACAAAAAAAATGAAAAAAACAACTCAGGGGAGCCGATGTGGCTCAGTGGTTGAGTGATATCTTCCCTCACACAAGGTTCCGGGTTCAATCCCTGGCCCTGGTACCCAAAAAAAAAAAAAAATCAATTGGACCTACAGTTTTGCATCTGTACTTTATTATAGTGCTTACCATGATATATTATTTTAGCTCATATATTTGTTCCAACATTGGACTTTTCACTGAGGATAGAGTTCATTCTTTGAACATCTTTCCTTACCTAGTATTTAGCATTGTAAATAACAATATCCTACCAAAAAAAAATGGACATTCATTTAAATATATCAATTGGTTGAATAAATCAAAGAATGAATGTTAATTCACTTCTGAAAAATTGTTATAATCTAGAACTATATTTCCAAAAGTTTTTCTAGCAAAATTGACTACATTGAGTTAGTTGTTATGACTTGTAATGGTTAATTTGATGTGTCAAATGTGTTATGTTACAAAGTATAGTTGTTACTGTGGAAGTATTTCTTAGATGGGATTTGCATTTGCATTTTAGATGACCCTCAGAAATGTGGGTGGTCCTCATCCAATCAGTTGGAGGTCTTAAAAATGAGATCCGAGGGTTTCAAGAATCAGAAAGAATTCTGTCTCAAGACTACACCCCCCATTCCTCCTTGGCCTCCCCAAAAGAATCTGACCAAAGACTTCAACACCATTTCTCCAGATTTCCAACCCCTGGCCTGGCCTGCTCTAGGAAATTCAGACTTGCCAGAAATAAAGAGGCTAGAAAATGAGGGACATTATGAGCATACAGCCTTAATGAGCAATCCTCTTAAATATGCCATGTTCATTTATTCACAGCTTATTTTTTAACCTTTTAAAAAATAATTTAGATATACCAAAAAGTTGAAAAAATAATACAAAGAATTGCTATATCCCTTTAATATTGACTGACTTCTTTGTGTACATGCACATACACACAAACAATGACAAAGTAGAGAGAAAGGGAGAAGGAGGAGGAGGGGAAGAAGAAGGAGAAGAAAAAGAAAAGGGAAGAATAGGTGTAACATGGAGGCATTTTGGGGACACTGGAATTTTCCTGCATGACATTGCAATGACAGATACAGGCCATTATACATTTTGTTAAAACCTATAAAATTGTACAGGGCGAAGTGTAAACCTTAATGTAAACTATAGACCAAGCTTAGCAGCAGTGCTTCAATATGTGCTCATCAATTGTAACAAATGCAGCACACTAATGAAGATGTTGTTAATGGGGGGAAGTGTGGAGTGGTAGCAGAGGGGATATATGGGAATCCCCTATATATTTGATGTAGCATTTATGTAATCTAAAGCTTCTTCAAAATAAAAAATAAAATTTTAAACAAGAAGAAAATGAAGACGAAGGAGGAAGAGGAAGAGGAAAAGGGAGTGGAGGCGGAAGACAATAAAGAGCAGCTGCAGATAAAAGCTATAAGCATTATGGTCTTGCATCTAAACCTTCAGTGTGTGTTTCCTAAAATAATGGGCAATTTCTTTCATAACATTGTTCAAATATCAAAATCAGGAAATTACGGTTGGTATAATGCTCTCTGATCTGTAGACTTTATTCAAATATTGCCAATTACTCACTGCTTGTCCCAAAATCTGTGTTAGTCAAGGTTCTCCAGAGAAACAGAACCAAGAAGATACATGTGTGGGTGGTAGTACGTGTGGTTCGCTGTAAGGAGCTGGCTCTGGAGATTGTGGGGGCAGGCAAGTCCCAATTCTGTACGGCAGGTCAGAGGCCAGAAATTCCAGGAGAAGTGGAAGTGAAGTGTTTAGTCAGAGTAGGCAGCAAAGGTTGAGGAGGAATGGAGGGTGGGGTCTAGAGTCAGGATTTCTTCTGATTCTTGCTTTTAAGACCTCTGTCATTGCAATGTCATTCAGGGCAATTCCAATGTCCCCAAAATGCCCCCATATTACACCTATTCTTCCCTCTTCCTCCCCTCAGAACCTCCGGTGGCCACTGTCCCACATCAATGATAAAAGTTCTTCCATTGCTAGAATAACAGTAAGTCTATAGTAGAAAAGCAGTAAGTTTACTCTAGTTCATAGTTCATCCCAGAGATTAAACTATAATGTAAACTATAATCTACAAAAAAAAAAGGTTAGTGCAGGTTTTGAAAACTAATAATAAATAAATGTCATGTCATTCTGGAAAAAAAAAAAAAAAAGGGCCTCTGATTTACTGAGGACAAGCTCCTTTATGTCAAGTCAACTGATTGTAACTGCTAATCCCATCTGTAAAATACCTCCACAGTAGCAATTAGGCCAGTGTTTGGCCAAACGACTGGACAGCATAACCAAGTTAACACATAATTTGATGGGATAACTATCAAATAACCCATTAGATAACCCAGTAAGAGCCATGTTTCAGTCATTTGCTAACCTTTGACTATAGATTTTTTTCTTTCACTTTCTGTCCCTAACCTCTACCTATCCCACTAACTACCTTCATCCATTCTAGCCTCTAGCCCCTAGGTCCACCCCTGATTTTCCAGATAATCAGCAACTTTTTAATATTTAATGTGCTATTTCTGAATAACAAATCCTGTGGCTTGCAAATTCTGGGAATTTTCTCACTCGTAAAGGGATATCCTTTTTTCCCCTGGATGATATAAGGCATTTGTTTTGTTTTTGAGTTTTATAATGTTTTTATAATGCTTCATTATGATGGTTGATGAGTAACAAGTGTTGATATTATTAGAGCAGTTTCTTTAAACATGGAGAGATGAGGCATAGATTAAGTAAATAAGAGGCTAAAGGGGATTTAAGTACATAAAAAGTAATGATAGAAAGCAGCCAGTATTGACTAACTGAAAGTTTGGTTGAACAAAGCAATTAAGATATAGCTAATAGAGCTGCAAAGCTTGGTACGTTGTGGTTACTTCATGGAAATTTAGTTTTATTTGCAGTAATGGAAAGATTTCAAAACCCTTCAACTGCTGCTCAATCACTCTGGAGTTGAATTAAATGTAAGTTGTTATTTTGAATTTATTTATACTCTATTCATTTTAATATACATTTTTTGGATGTCTCGTCTATCATTTATAGAGATAGTTCCTGAGGCATAATTCTTGCAGAGCAAAGAGACACATTTGAAAACAAATAATTATAGTAATTTGGGTGCTAAACTGCAGATACATTTGAGGAAAACACATATGCTGCAGCAGTGGTTTCTGTTTGGGAGCATCAGGGAAAAACATCCGAAAGAGGTGGGTTTTGAGCTGGGTCTGGAAGGAAGAAGAATCCACCGGGAAGATGAGGGGAAGAAAACTCCAGGTAGGGGGAGAATCAGAATTAGCATAGAAGAAAGAAAATGATAGTTCAGTGTGGTACAGAGCGCACTGACGTAACAGGAGCACACTGGAAACAGGTTGCCTGTGTACCTGGCAGGTAGATTGGAAAGGAGCTTGCTACCCACTAAAGAGAAGCTTCAACTTCTTTATTAATAATTTAGTAATCAATAAAAAGAGCCTCTTCTTTTTTTCTCTTAAACACTCCCCTGCCTCCTTCCCCCTCCCTAACCCGCCCCCAGTAACATCTAATCTGCATTCTATTTCTGAAAACTTACCATTTCTAGTAATCGCTTATAGGTGGTATCATACAATTTTCATCCTTATATTCCTTGCTTCTTTCATTGAGCATAATGTTTTCAAGGTTCTTCCATGTTGCACCATGTCTCACAACTTCATTTTTACTTGTGGCTGAATAATATTCCATAGTGTGTATATGCCACCTTGTATCTATTCATTCTTTTGTTGATGGGCATTTGGGTTGTTTCCAGCTTTGGGCTCTTATAAATAATGTTGCTATAAATATTGGCATGCAAGGATCTGTTGGTGACCCTCTTTTGACTCTCTTTGGGCATAAACCTAGAAATAGGATTGCCAGGTAAAATGGTAATTCTATATTTAACATTTTGAGGAATTGCCATATTACTTTCACAGGGTCTGCATCATTTTACATTCCCACCAACCCATCACAATGCACTAGAGTTACAATTTCTCTGCATCCTATCCAACACATGTTAATTTCCATTTTTCAAATCATAGTCATCCTTGTGGGTGTGAAATAGTATCTCATTGTGATTTTAATTTGCATTTCCATAATGGCTAATTATGTTGAGCATCTTTTCTTAGGTTCATTGGCCACTTGTATGTCTTCTTTGGAGAGATGTCTGTACAAGTCCTTTGCCCATTTTTAAAATTGTGTTGTTTATTTTTTTGTTGTTGAGTTGTAGGAGTTCTTTATATATACTAGATATTAAACTCTTACTTGATATATGGCTTGAAACTATTTTCTCCCATTCTGTAGGCTGTCTTTTGACTTTCTTTATAATTTCCTTTGATGCACAAAAGTCTTTAATTTTGACAAAATCAAATTTATCTAATTGTTTCTTTTGTTGCTCGTGCTTTGAGTGCCATATTTAAGAATCTTTTGCTGAATCACAGGCCATGAAGATTTGCTCCTATTTATCTTCTAAGAGGTTTATAGTTTTAGCTCTTATTTAGACCCTTGGTCTGTTTTGAGTTGATTTATATATATTGTGTGATGTATAGGTCTGTCTTCATTCCTCTGCATGTGGATATCCAGTTTTCCCGTACCATTTGTTGAAGAGACTATTTTTTCCCTCTGCATCAATTTACCATAGGTTTTGTGGGTTTATTTCCGGACTTGCTACTATTCTACTGATCTATCTGTCTATCTTTGTACCAGTGCCATGCGGTTTTGATTACTGTCACTTTGTAAAACAACTTGAAATTGGGAAGTGTGAGTTATCCAACCCTGTTCTTTCTCAACAGTGATTTGGCTATTTGGGGCTCCTTGCAGTTCCATATGAATCTGAATATTGGTTTTTCCATTTCTGCAAAAAAGGCTGCTGGAATTTTAACAAGGATTGCACTTAATTTGTATATAGCTTTGGGTAATACTGACATTTTAATAAAGTTAACTATTCCAACCCAAGAACATGGAATACCTTGTCATTCATTTAGGGTTTCTTTAACTTCTTTCAGCAGTGCTTTATAGTTTTAGTATACATGCCTTTTGTATCCTTAAATGTATTCCTAGATATATTTTCTTTTAGTTGCTCTCATAAATGGAATGCTTTCTTAATTCCTTCTTCAGATTGTGCATTACTAGCATATAGAAACACAATTGTTTTTGCCTGTTGATCTTGTACCCTAACACTTATGCTGAATTAGCTTATTAGCTTTAATAGTCTCCTTGTGGGTTCCTTTAGGTATTCTATATGTAAGATCATGTGAACTACAAATAGATATTTTTATTTTCCTTTGCAATTTTGATACCTCTTATTTCTTTTTCTTAATTGCTCTGGCAAGAATTCTAGTACAATATTGAGTAGCAGTGGTGAAAGTGGTATCCTTGTTTCATTCCTGATCTGATGGGGAAAGATTTAGATCTTTCATCATTAAGTATGATGGTAACTTTTTTTTTTTCATAAATGGTCTTTATCATGTTTCTGAGTGTTTTTATCAAGAAGTTATAAGATTTTGTCAAATGCCTTTTCTGTATCTATTGAGGTAACTTTTTTTGTTTCATTCTATTTATGAAGTGTATTACATTGACTTTTCATATTTTGATATTAACATTTTGTATGTTAAACCTACTTGGTCATGGTATATAAATTTTTAATATGATATTGGATTTCGTTTACTAGTATTTTGTTAAGGATTTCTCTATCCACATTCATAAGGGAAAATAGGCTGTAATTTTCTTTCCTTGTGATGTCTTGGCCAGACTTTGATATCAGAGTAATGCTTGTCCCGTAGAATGAATTAGGAAGTACTCGGTCCTCTTAAATTCTTCAGAAGAGTTTTAGAAGAATTGGCATTTATTTAAATGTTTGGTAGAATTCACAGTTAAGCCATCTGGACTTTTCTTTGGTGGAAAGTTTTGATTATTGATTCGATCTCTATACTTGTTATAGGTTTGTTGATGTTTTCTACTTCTTCTTGAGTCATTTTGAGTAATTGATGTGGTTTCTAGGAATTTTTCCATTTCTTCTAAATTATCTAGTTTGTTGTGATAAAATTGTTCATAATATTCTTTTGTAAGCATTTTTATTTCTGTAACCTCATACTTTTATCACCATTTGCATTTCTGATTTTGGTTATTTGCATATTTTCACTTTTTCCTTTGTCAGTTTAGCTAATTTGCCAATTATATTGAATTTTTCAAAGAACCAACTTTTTATTTTGCTTATTCTCTCTATTATTTCTTATTCTCTATTTAATGTATTTCTGCTCTAATTGTAATTATTTCCTTACTTCTGCTACCTTTGGGTTACTTTACTCTTGTTTTTCTAGCTTCTCAAGAGGTAAAATTAGGTCATTACAGATCTTCCTTCTTGTTAAATGTAGGCACACATAGCCATAAATTTCACTCTGAGTACTGACTTAGCTACATAACATGTGTTTTGGTATGTTGTGTCTTTGATTTCATTTGCCTCTAAGTATTTTCTAATTTATCTTGTAATTTCTTTTTTAATCCATTGGTTGTTTGAGTGTGCTGTTTAATTTCCACATTTTTTTTATTTTCCAGTTTTCCTTTTGTTACTGATTTCTAGCTTCATTCCATTACGGCCAAAGAGGTTACTTTTTTATGATTTAAGTATTTTAATTGTTTTAGACTTCTCTTGTGCCTTAATAGATGACCTATCCTAGAGAATAATCCACCTGCACTTGAAGCATAAAATGCTTCAAGTTTATGCCATTGTTGCATAAAGTGTTTTATAGACGTCAGTTAGATCTGTTTGGCTTATAGTGTTGTTTAAGGCAAATTTCTTTAGTGATATTCTGTTTAGATGTTCTATTAAAAATTGAAAATAGTGTATTGAAATCTCCAACTATTGTTATAGAAGTGTCTGTTTCTCCCTTCAATTCTGTCTGTTTGTCTCATATATTTTAGCACTCTGCTGTTAGGGGCCTATATGCTTATAATTGTTATATCTTCTTGTTTAATTGACCCTTTCATAAATATTTAATGTTTTTCTTCATCTCATATAGCAGTTTTTGACTTAAAGCCCATTTTGTCTGATAACAATACTGGCACCCTACTTTTTTTGTTTGCTATTTGCATGAAGTTTTTGCCATCCTTTCACTTTCAACCTATTTGTATCTATGGATCTAAAATGGATGCCTTGTGAAGAGCATATAGTTGAGTCAGATTTCTTTATCCACTTTGCCAATCTCTGGCTTTTGAGTAAAAATTTTAATCAATTTATATTTAGGGAAATTATTGATAAGGCAAAAGTTACATCTGCCATTTTTCTAATTGTTTTTTGTAAGTCTGACAACTTTTTTGTCCCTTGTTTCTCCTTTACTGCCTTGCTTTTTGTTTAGATGATATTTTAAAATGAGTCATTTTCTATCACTTATCTTTTCCTTTTGTGTAGATTTTTTAGACATTTTTTTATGGTTACTATGGAGTAACCATAATTTTAGCATACTAAATTTATTGCAATTTAGTTTGTGTTGATTCCAAATTTACTTCAATAACTTACACATACAAAGTAACTATAAACCTCCTTCCCTCCCTTTTATGTTGCTCATGACACAAATTACATCTTTATGTATTTGTGTGCCCAGTAACAAAGATTTACACTTTGTATTAGTCAGCCAAAGGGGTGCTGATGCAAAGCACAAGAAACCTGTTCACTTTCATAAAGGGGATTTATTGGGGATAGAAGCATACAGTTACAAGACCCTAAAGAGCCCAACTCAATGTACCATAAGAGTTACTTACTCACCCAAAGTCTGTTGCCACATGTTGACACAAGATGATGGGGGACTGACGTCTGTGAGGGTTCAGCCTTCCTCTTCCCTCTTAAGGGTCAAGCTTCTTTCAATCTCAGCTGTAAGCTGGCATAAGGCTAGTCTCTCAGGGCTTCTCAGCTGCTCTGTTCTCTTCACAAGGTCAGCTGTAAACTATCAGTCTCATCTCTATTCCCTGGGCTGCAGGGTCCTCTGTGTATCTTCTCTGTGTGTCTACTTCCGTGATGGTCTGTTTTATCAGCCCACCAAGGGGGCTGGGACTCAACGCTGAGTCACACTCTAAGGATCTGGTTGAATCAAAGCACAAATCTTAACATAATTTAATCAGACGTCTCAGCTGAATCTAATACAATTAAAGGTTTATCATGCCCAGAGGAACAGACCAGTTTACAATCATAATCCATATCTCTTTTTGGGATTTATAAATAATATGCCGCAGTCCACCCTCTGAATTTCAAAAAGATATTACAATATTGCAAAAAACTTTAAATCAGTAACAATGTTAAGTATAAATTCATACACAATCAGTTTAAAGAAATACAGTTTGTCTTGGGTAAAGTCCTGTCTGGATGTAGACCTGTGAAACTTACAGTTTATCTGCTTCCAATGTACAAAGGGACAGACAAAGGATAAAGGTTTGCATTACCATAAGGAGAAATTTGGAGGGAAACATGAGTCATGGGTCCCCTACAGTTCCATAAACCTGTGGGACATACATCATTAGACTTCAAAGTCTGAGAGTCATTCTTGAGATAATGGTTTCTTCTCCCTGGGGCTTCATGGGGACCCACCATTTCCACAAACTTGCCCAATGGCCATTTTCTTGGTTCTACCATCATCAAGCATCTGGGTGGTGACCAAGTTCCAGACCTCACCTTCTAAGAACATTGGAGTGAAGGCCACACTTTACCCAATTCTTGGGGTAGAGTCTCAACCCCCTTAGTACAGTGAGGGGAGGTAACATTCTCCCTAATATCTGGCATACAGACCAACCTTCTCAGAGCAATGAGTTCGTGACCTGGCCTTCCTTAATCAAATGGGGCATGCCCACACCTCTCAGACCTTTGGGGTGTCAACCTTACTCTTTCCAACCCTTGGGGAATGTGCTTCAGCCCCTCTGTAGCCTGGGGAGGCAAAAGTCTCCCTGAACAGTGGGCTCAAATATCCACCGTCTTCAAATGCCAGGGCAAACTCTCACATGCCATAGACATGGGTGGGTCCTTCTCTTGGCCCAAGGAGATGTCTTAATTCCAGATCTCAGCTTCCATGGTTTTCTTCTTGAAGTCATTTTCCCTTCAACTTGTCCCTCTTAGTCGAGGCTGACAGTGTTTTTTTCTCATTCAGCTCTCACAAAAAGCTTGTTGGTTTAGCATGCAGGAAGCAAGGGTTCAAGCCATCAGACAGTAAGCTTTCCACAAGTTTTTCCTAGATAACTGCAGTTCCAATTCTGATTTACAAGTTCTAAGTTTAGTTAAATCCTCAAATGGTGCACTATCATCTGGGGGCTTGATTTTCAGAGCTTGGAATTTATGGAATCAGTTTCTGGTTTCATTGTGCCCAACAATTCAGTTCTTAGCTTCTCTCTCTCATCTAGCATTTTACTATAAGATGCAAGGAGAAGCCAAGCCACATTCTCCAAGTTTACTTTGGAATTTTCTTCAGCTAAATGCCCAAGCTCACCATTTTCAAATTCTGCCTTCCATAAACCAAAAGGAGTTAATCTTACTAAGTTCTCTGCAACTTTAAAACATGGATCGCCTTTCCTTCAGTTTCCAATATTAGTTTCATCATTTATATCTAAGGCCTCATAAAAAGCTCTTTAACATCCGTATTTCTACCACAAGTCTCTTCAAAGCACTCTACGCCTTTTCTTTCAAGCATTTCGCAATTAATTCCTTCTAAGGTCTTATCAAAAGTCTCTTTAGCATCCATATTCCTACCAACAGACTCTTTAAAGCAATCTAAGCCTCTTCCATCAAGCAGTTCACAATTCTTCCAAAAAGTACCCCTTACTCATTTATAAAAATGTTCCAGCATTTTGGTAATTGCAAAAGCACTACCCTTTCCTGGTACCAAATTCTGTATTGATAGTCAAAGGAGTACTGATGTAAAGTACAAGAAATCTGCTGGCTTTTATAAAAGCGTATTTATTTGGAGTCAAAGCTTACAGTTACAAGGCCCTAAAGAGTCCAATTCAATGTACCATAAGAGGTACTTTTTCACCCAAAATCTGTTGCCACGTGTTGATGCAAGATGGTGAAGGACAGAAGTCTGTGAAGGTTCAGCCCTCCTCTTCCCTCTTAAGGCTCTGTGGGTCCAGCTTCTTCCAATCTCAGCTGTAGGCTGGCATAAGGCTGTTCTCTCAGGACTTCACAGCTGCTCTGTTCTCTTCACAAGGTCAGCGGGAAACTATGAGGCTCATCTCTCTTCCTGGGACCACAGGGTCCACTGTGTATCTTCACATGTGTGTATACCTCCATGTGAGAGTTTGTTTTATCAGCCCACCAAAGGTGCTGGAACTCAATGCTGAAAGACATTTTAATGATGCGGTTGACTCAAAGCCCTAATCTTAGCATAATTTAATCAGAACTCTCAGCTGAATCTAATACAATCAAAGGATTATAATGGCCAGAGGAACAGACCAGTCTACAATCATAATCTCTACCTCTTTTTGGAATTCATAAATAATATCAAACTGCCACACACTTGTTTTTATGCATTTGAATTTTCAGCTTTATAAGAAGTAAAAGAGAACACTATAAGTGGAAAATGAAATAATACTGGCATATATATTTTTTCACATTGGAAATCTTTATTTCTTTATCCATCTTGAGACATTTTCTAATGGCCTTTCTTTTCAACATGGAGGACTCCCTGCATCATTTCCTGTAAGGCAGGACTAGTACTAACAACCTCTCTCAGTTGTTGTTGTCTCATTTTTGAAAGATAACTTTGTTGTATATTATTCTTGGGTAACAACTTTTTTTTTCCAATTAGCACTCTAAATATGTCCTCCCACTGCCATCTGGCCTTGGTTTCTATTGAGAAATCAGATGTTAATATTATTAAAGATTTCTTACATGGAACACTCTTCTCTCTCACTGTTTTTAAGGTTCTGTCTTTGTCCTTGACATTGGACAATTTGATCATAATGTGTATCAAATTAGCTCTGTTTGGATTCATCCTGCTTGCATTCATCAAGCATCTTGCATTTGTATATTCATATCATTCATCACATTTGGGAAATATTATGCCATTATTTATTCAAATTTTTTTTCTGGCCCTTTCTCTCTTTTCCTTCTCAGACTCCTATGATGTATATGTTGGCATGCTTGATGATGTCCCACAGGTTCTTCAGGCTCTGTTCAAGTTTTTTTTTTTTTCATTCCTTTTTCTACTTCTCTTCAACCCGGACTATTTCAATTTATTTTGTCTTTAAGTTTGCTGTTTCTTTTTATCTTCCTCCTCCAGTCTGCTCTTGAATGCCTACACTGAATTTTTCACTTTAGTTATTGTACTTTTAAGTTCTAGAATTCTCATTTTGGTTCTTCTTTATAATTTCTATCTCATTATTGAAATTCTCATTTTGTTTATATTTTGTTTTCCTGATTTCCTCCAATTATTTATTTACGTTTTCTTTTAGTTCATTGATCCTTTTTATGAGAGTTAATTCTAAGATCTCTGCTTACTAATTCCAGAGTCTGCACTTGCTCTGGGATATTTTCCACTGAATTCTTTTTTTCCTGTGACTGGGCTATACATTCTTGTCTTCTAATATCTTTTGTAATTTTTTTTGGTTGAGAATTGAACATTCTGAGTATTATGTTATGGTCTCCCTGGAAATCTACTTCCAGTCTTCAGTATGCCGGACTAAGAACAAGAAAAAGAAGAAAGTGAGAGAGACAGAGAGGAGATTAAATAACTAACAAACATACAAAATTACCGTTAAAAAAATGAGAAAAAAATGAAGTTCCTTGCCTTTCCAACTCTCTTGTTATGGTGGGAAGCCAGGAGATGCTGCTTTCAAGGCCAGAAACCTAGGCCAGCCTCCCTGCTCAACCCTCAGGGATCCACCAGATGGAGAACAGAAAACAGAAAATAGAGTAAGAAAAATAAACAAACCAACAAGAAGGGAGGATGGAGGGAGGGAGGACAAATTGAAAGAGGTACACTGGCTCTATGTCCTGTAGGTGTTGGTGTAAGGTCAGACATCACTGCTTCTGAGAGAAACCAAGTCAAGCATCTGTGCTGGGCCTTCTAGGGATCCACCAGATCAAACAACACACAAAAAAATAAGAACCCAACTAATGAAAAAGTGCACTGTTCTTTAAGTCCTGGTAGATGCTGATGTGAGGCCGCTGCTGTCAAAAGAGCTGGAACCTAAGCCAGAATCTAGCTGAGCCCTCAGGGGTATGCCAGACCAGGGAATGCCCACACAGAGGGAAAAAGAAAAATGAAACGCTAGTTCTTTACCTCCAAGTGGATGCTGGTGGGAGGCTGGAAGTGCTGCTGCCCAGTGGACTGAAACTGAGGCCAACTTCCCCACTGGTTCCACACGGATCCCCCAGGCTGACCTTGACCCACAAACCCAAATGTTAGAGGAGGTTTCCTCTGCCAGCCCTGGCCCCAGTCAGTTTCCCAGAATCCAAGCTACAGACCCAGCCATTTCGGCAGCCACCACCTTGGGGCTGAGCAACAGGTCTGGTCAGTGCTCTCATTTACGAAAGCTGATCTCTCAGCAGCCTCTTGCTTCCACTGGCACTCCTATAATTGCTCTAAGTATCCATTCTGGTTCCAGAGTTAACATCTAGATGATTATAGTTTTTTTTCCAGTTCATTTCATTCCAGGCACCATTTTGTGCCTGTGCTATCAAGAATTTCTATATCAAACCACTTTGCTTGAAAAGATTTCAACAATGAGGCTTCTTTACCTTCCTTTAAAAGCTGAAGGAGACAAAGCTTGGAATGTATCTGCACACACTCATTTTCTCCCACTGTATATATATACTGACACAGGGACATAGATTTTTTTCTGTAGTTTTCATAGAAGCAGAGTACTCTATTTTGAGAATGCACCTGGCAATTTTCTACCCAAGGTTTTGCTATTACAAAGAGTCCTGCAGAAAACAATACTTTGCATGTATCATTTCGTTTTGTGCCAGTTTTACTTCAGGATAGATTTCTAGAAAACAGGTTAATAAGTCACATTCTAAATTTTGCAAAATACTTCTCCCACATGGAGATGCACTTTTTTACATCCATCAGAAATGTATGCAAATGCATAATTAATATAGTATAGTACCAATTTTTGGACTTTCCTTGTGCTTTCTTTTAGCATATGTAGAGTTTTATTTTTGTATTTAAATTTCTGATTTATGTGGAATTTATCCTTGTGAAGAGTGTGAGTAATTGATTGTTGTCCTTGGCACAACTAGATACAATGATTTCCCAACAATGATGCATCAGTGTGTTGCTGAAATATGCCCTATTTGTGCATAATATGCTAATTAATATGCTAATTAATGTCACTTAGCTTATGTAATGTTTTGGTGGGTGATTTAGTGTCCTTTGCTAATGTTTAAATTGAGGGAAGGGGTTTCCACTCACTTTTCCAAGAACGGCAGTAGGCAATATTGGAATAAATGGTCCTAATTTTATTCTCTACTTTCTGCTCCATTAAAGAAGAGAGGTCCTTAACCAGGTTGGGTTCCATTGCCAGTGATAAGAGCAAGAATCTGGCTCCAAAAAGCATGTCTCTTGCTGACTGTTCCATGGGCCAGTACTTCAGCTTTCCATGTCATCTCAGGCATGGTACAGGATCCCAGCTTAGAACTTAGGAACTGTATGTCAGAGAGAAAATTGTCTGCATAACAGTTCTGTTTCTCTTTCTGTACTCTGTTCTTTTCGCTGAGCCTCAAAAATAGACCCCAGATTTGATCTTAGCTGTCTCACAAGAAGTCAAAGAGATTAGATAAATGTTACACTAGTAATGTATATCAACTTATGAATTAGTCAGCCAAAGGGGTGCTGATGCAAAATACCAGAGATATGTTGGCTTTTATAAAAGGTATTTATTTGGGGTAGAAGCTTACAGTTACCAGGCCATAAAATGTAAGTTACTTTCCTCACCAAAGTCTGTTGCCACGTGTTGACACAAGATGTTGGGCAACATCTGCGAGGGTTCAGCCTTCCTCTTCCTCTTAAGGCTCTATGGTCCCAGCTTCTTTCAATATCAGCTGTAACTGGGATAAGCCTTGTCTCTCTCCCAGCACTCGTTTCTCTCAAGGCTCAGCTGCTCTGTTCTCTCCACAAGGTCACCTGTAGACTATCAGGCTCTCTAGGCTTTCTCTCTCTCCCCGGGGCTTGATTCTGTTCCGGCTCAGCTACCCTCCTCTCTCCTGTGTGTTTACTTCCCAGGCTCCAGCTCAAAACTCCAACCTCCCTTCTCTGTGGTGCTGTTTCTCTGTGAGTTCACCCACCAAGGGGGCGGGGACTCAACATCCTACTGAAATGGTCCAATCAAAGCCCTACTCATAACTTAATGACACCCAGAGGAACAGACCAGTTTACAAATATAATCCAATATCTATTTTTGGAATTCATAAACAAATCAAACTCCCACAACTTATAATTCCTGGACAGAATTAAGGAAGACATAGTTTGAGCTTTTACTCTTCCCTATGCAATAACAATTCATTATAGCCTTTTGAAATTAATTTTTAAAAACTTTGAGAAAGGAATCATTCCATGGTATGATACTACTGCAAACTCTCCTTTGACATTGTGTTGTGACAAGAGAAAAGATGGACTATGTAACCTTTACAGCATCAGTGACTTTTAAAACCTAATCAGAAAAGCTTCAAGATATGTATAGAGGAGAGCTCTTATGAAGCATTTTATGGATGGACTTTTAGTGTTAGGAGCAGGGATTGATGTGTCTTACACAGAGGATCATGTGGAGGATACCAGCAATCTGGTCTTTTTCATGTGTTGAAACCAAGCAACTGCTGGAGCCAAGCTTAGCACTTTCAGAGACTGAAAAAGAATGCTAACAAGTAAATGAATCAAGAAGCATGTTGTTGATCATGGTAAAATGTTTATAATGTGTGTTTATCATATATATAGTGCTATTTCATGGAATTAGGGTGAGAGGGTGGAGAAACTAGAAAGCAAGGAAACTTTGATAGGATGTATTTTTGTGGTCAGTGAAAAACATTGTGTCAGGTTTTGGTGTAAACTGGCCTTTCCTTCTGTGGTCAGAGAAACCATGGATTTCTATTGCATTTCCAGATTTAATGTATTTTAATTACTAGTTCTTCTAGAATTCACCTGATTATTTCAACAAATGGTTTAAATAATTTAGCAATGTTAGCTTTTATTTCAGGTTCAGAGTTTTATAATATTATACATTTCATTCCTTAGAAGAGAAAAGTAGATTCAGTTTGTCATTGCAATAAGCATTTTCATAGTTTCTTCTGACAGTTAAGCTAGAATCTTGAATTTATTCATATCTTGAAATTCAATATTAAAGAAGTATTTCCCTTATATTACTGAAACCAGCATAATTTCACATTTTGGGAGAATTACAATGTTCTGAATTAAAACATATTGTAATATAATAGGAAGTTCACTACTTGAAAGAAGCCAAGATCTAAAGGCTTTCTTAAATTGAAGAATTGGTTTGTCCTTTCATCAACTACATATGATGAAACATTTGTCACCCCATAAGCACTACTTCTGGACAAATCTAATTTTCCTAGACTTTATTCCCCAGTGACTTATGTTTGGAATACAAAATGAATCCAGTGTCTAAAGCTGCATTTAAAGTACAGTTAGAGATCTCTTGTGCAATTAAGATGTGCTCATTTGTTTCATTATTTACTTGTCTCTCTTTAACAAAAATAGAAAAACAATCTACTTTATAAAAAACACTGGGGCCTGAAAATTTCCATTTAGAGAAGCTACTAATTTTGGCATTAACTACACATACATCACCTTAACACACAGGGATCAAAACTATAATATTAGGCAAGTCGATCCTGTTCCTGTTCACTCATCCCTTCCCTTCTCACTACCCCCAACTTGATTTAAGACTTTGGATTACATACGCCATCAGGAAGAATTTATTACAGAGCCCATACATACACAATGAACGCATTCATCTTTTTAATCTATGTATTATCTATCCACAGGCTCTACTCTAGTATGTACACTGTGAAACATGCCCAAACATAAATTTTTTAAAAAGGTGATATAAAACTAAATACCTAGAGAATTGACTGCAAACAGGCAGGAAGATCTTTCAGGGATGATGGAAAAGTTCCAAAACTGAAGCATGGTGATGTTTGCAAAACACTGTGAATTTACTAAAAACTATTGACTCATACACTTAAAAGGCATGAATTCTGTGGTACATGAATTTTGCTTCAATAAAGCTGTTAAAATTAATACATAAGTTAGAAACATAGATGGTGTCCTGGTGGATTGTCCTGTCACCCTGTTGATGAGCACCTGGCTCGCCAAGCTTTAGCCTAGCTGTATCAGTCAGGGGTCTCCAGCAAAACAGAACTAAATATATATTCTAAGGAATTGATCCATGTGATGGTAGGAGCTGGGAAATGCAAGATTCTTAGGCAGGCTGTCAGGCTGGAAATTCTTGTAAGAGTTGATGTTGAAGTGTTGAGACCCAAATCCATAGGATAGCCTGGCAAATCAGAAACTCAAAGAAAAGTAGTTGGTATAATCTTGACTGTTTTTGTTTCCTGGGCTGCTTAAACAAATTGCATGCAATGGTTGGCTTAAATAATGGGAATTTATTGGCTTATGGTTTTGAGGCTAGAAGAAGTCCAAAATCAAGATGTCATCATGTTGATTTCTTCCCAGAAGACTTGATTTCTTCCCAGAAGACTTGGTGTTCTGGGGCTGGCTGCCAGTGATCCTTGGTCCTTGCCTTTTCCATCAAGTGGCAATGCACACGGCAGCATCTTCTTTCTTTCTCTGTCTGTCTGAATTACATTCTGCTTATAAAGGACTCTGGTAATAGAATTAAGACCCATCTTAATTTAGTCGGGCCACACCTGAACTGAGGTAACCTTGGCACACCTATAGGAATAGATTAAAATTAAGAACATGTTTTTCTGGGGTATTATAGCTCCAAGCATCCACAGTGACCAACAAGAAAACATTAAATTTTCATGTTCTGAGCATTGTCTCTCAGAATAGCAATTTGTATACTAAAACATATTCTAATAAGAATCCCATAACGATGATTATTATAACATTAGGGCATTGGCATGGCATCTCTATGTCTTATCTATTTCTGTAGTTGTACACTGATGTATCAATACAGGATAGAATTTTTTAAGACACAATGGATCATCTTCCTTCACCAGTCACTGCCCCTGCACTTGGGAGACTTTTGCTGCTCCTTTAGAGAATGTGGCAGAGCTTTCCAGGATGGGAATTCAGTATTCTCTCATTTTTTGAGTGATTTTCCACCCACTGTGACAATGCCCCGGGAACATTTGAACATTTTATATACCTTATATTTATGCTCAGATGAACTTCCTCCCATGCATCACCCATCCCTGACACACCACATGAGTCGGAAGGTCATCCCAGAGGTAATGCTTATGCATTAGGAGGATCTCATAAAATTCCAAAGTGGATATCACCCCAAATAGTGGGGCTCCTGAGGGCTCTAGAGACACCCAGGTCCTATGTCAGGGCGGATAGCTCCAGAGTTTGGTGCCTTGCCATTGGGCCCTACTTTGGAGTTTGTGCTCCTTAGAGTGACAGAGTTGGACTCAACTATGTCTTCCCTGCACATGGCTCCTCTGTCCCTTCTATTCAAACCTATAGTTGGTGCTGGAGTTTGTAGGTGTACATGTGGAAAATTTAGTCTTTGGGCTGTCCATGTGCCAGATGGGCCCGGAACCTAGGTGGAGAAGCAAATCCTACTCTACAGCTCATTGGACTCACCCAGGACAACTGGTGGGGAGATGATGATGGACAACGGCCATCCCAGGGAATGGAGAGAGTTGCAGCTGCAAGCAGGATAATCCCATCCATCTTCCCCATGGGATGTAAGCCCCCTCTCATTTGGAGGTAGAGTGGACATCACCATCCCCAGACTTCTCAGGATGCGGGGGCAAAGAGCTATGGACTAGAGTGGACTTACTTGCATTCTACCATAAACATATTGTGATTTAAACAATGGAAGAAATTACAACATTGATGTGGAACATTGATGTGGAGCCACCAGAGCCAGTGGCTCTGGTGGCAGGGAGAGGGAAAAGCAGTTGTAATACAGGGGCTTTTTCGGGACTTGGGAATTGTCCTAATTGACAGTGCAATGACAGATATAGGCCATTTTATATCTTCATATAACATGCAGAACTGTGTGGGAGAGAGTGTGGTCTACAATGTGAGCTATGGTCCATGCTTAATGGCAAAGCCCCACGATGTGTTTATCAATTGCAATTAATGTGCCACAGTAATGAAGGATGTTTATATGGGAGGGTGTGGGAGGTGTGGAAGGTAGGACGTATGGGAGTCCCTATATTTTTTGTATAACATTTATGTAATCTAAGTATCAATCAATCAATAAGTAAATAAATATATAAGGAAAAAAAAGACACAATGAATGGTTGCCATAGCAATATTTATAATTATTTTCTAGGTAGTCACTCAATATATTGTTATGTGCCTATGTATTTTAACTGAACAGAAAAAAAGAACAATAAAAACCAGAAAAAACAATAAATGTTTTCCCATGACTTGGTTAAATATCAGAAGAATACATCTTTACTTTGTTTTCAAGCATGGATAAATAAAGATGAAATGAACTTAGATATAGCTATGATTTTAACATACCTCTGTTTGAGTTAGAATGATGGAAAGATTATTTTCTTTGCTAAGAATAACAATAAATAAACAAATGTGAATGAAAGTTAGATTCAAAATGAAGACCAATGACTAATATAGTGAAAAAGAGAAAGATACTTTACACAGTTTATCCAGGGGTTCTTCATAGATGACAAATGACCTGGAAAATTACGTGAAAACAACAAAAACAGCAATGAAAGACTAACACCACCATTATACGTGATATTTATATAAGTAATGGTTTTATGTGCCATGAATTTGGAATAAAATATACACAGACATAATTCATGTAGATGTAAAGCCAGACAATTTATAGTTGCCAATACTGTGAATAAAGACTTTGTCTACCTACTATAAGACAGAAACCAAAGTTCAAGGAATGCACAAAAATCATATTATTCCACTCAGTCAAAAATTATGATGAAAGCATATTCTAAATTAATTATATATTAAGATTAATTCCAACAGGCTTAGTTCTACTCACATGTGTTTATTGGAAAAACTCCAATAACCAACCATTGAAGGAAGTAATAATCAAAATGGTTTTGGAAAATAAAATCATACAAATATCCAAGCATCTAATAAAGTGAAAAGTGATATTTATGATATTTATTGAAGCCACAATGTTATTTAGCAGAATTTTAGCTATTTTATTGAGCATTGGAAGAAAAATATAGTAGTAGCATTCACAGTAGGCTGTATATATGTACATATATTTATATATATATAAAATACCTATTATATATATATAATGTCCACACTTTGGTTTATTTTCTGAACAACTTGCTTAGACGAATGAAGCACTCAAGTTATCCCATAAGTAGATTTGGATTTTTTTTTTTTAAAGATTTATTTATTTATTTATTTATCCCCCCCTTGCTGCTTGTGTTTGCTGTGTCCATTTGCTGTGTGTTTTTTCTGTGTCTGCTTATCTCCCCCTTGCTGTGAGGTCTTGCTGCATCAGCCCACTGTGCCGCGCGGGCCGGTCTGCCCTCACAAGGAGACCCGGGAAGCGAACCCGGGGCCTCCCATATGGTAAACGGGAGCTCTATCGATTGAGCCACACCCGCTTCCGATTTGGATTTTTTAAGCTTCTTTTCCAAGTGTAAGAAATGCTACTACCTGAATTTACCAAATTAGTTGGTGCACGTTTTGTGTTATGATATATGCCATATATGCTTTTATTATCTCTTAAATGTTCCATCCTTCATGAAACTATCTGCCAGTATGTTTTGTTTATTTAAATATTGAAAAATAGTAATGTGTTTCTACATATAAGTCCATAGCCTCTGATTATGGCAAACTATAAAACATACAGATCTCAATTTTCTCATTTGGAAAGACGGGGCTTGTGCTTCTTGACTTATAACTTCCCTTTCAGCTCTAAGACTCTGCAGGTGTAGCTGTGTCTTCTAAATTAAATTCAGGAACAGAAAAAAAAATCTTTAAGGTATCCATGGAAGCTCATCCACGCTGAAATTTTATTTACAAAATAGAAAATGGAAATATCACAATCTCTATTAAGGGCAAAAATGGAGCTGAGACTTTTTGAACATACTTTAGATCCTGTATGCCGCTTACTAAAATCACACTCCTTGTTTAGCCTAAAAACTGTTATGCTGACCCAAATCAAGGGATGTTACATTTAATACCTTGCTCCTCCCACCACGTTCACTCATGCTTTTTGACTTCTGCCAAAAAACTCTTATATCTTTGAAAGTCTGCCAATACATAGCACAAATGCCAACTGTTGGTTTAACACTGCCAATTTCAAAAATATATGAAACGGAGTAATAAAGGACTCACATAAAAGCTATGTCAATTAAACCTCACATTCCCAAGAATAGCCTTTTACTGAGGGTAGGGAATGTATATAAAATATGTTTCACTAAAATTTGCACATATTATTTAAAATCTGCTTTTGGATTTAGGACTTTTCCTAGCCTCAAAACCATGAGCCAATGAATTCCCATGTTTATTTTTTTTTATTATTATTTTTTTTAATTTCCATGTTTAAACCAACTCATTGCATGGTTCTGTTACAGTAGCCTAGGAACCAAAGCAGTCTCCCTGTTCAGTATTCTTTCTCCTAGAAAGGCTGCTTGCTTAGGCTTTCAGTTGCTCTTGTATTTTGATGGTTTTAAAATACGTCTGCAAAATCTTTGCAGCTCTATAAATGGCAGAGTCTAACTTCTCTTCCTTTGAATGCGAAGAAGAAATAATGCAGCAAAAATATAACTACATGACTTCTGAGGCTAGGTTAGAAACAGTGAAAAAGCTGCTTGGCACTGTCTCTCTTCAGATTTGTGCTTTTTGGGTCCCTGAGCCAAAATGGAAGAAGTCTGCATACACTGAGGTCACCAGGCTGGAAAGACAGGAGGAAAAGAGAGAGAGAGATGCCCAAGGAGCCCCAGGTATACAGCCACTTCCCATTTGTGTCTTCCCAGCATCACCCCTGACATGTGTGTGAGCAAGTTTTCAATGATCCTGGTGCCCAGATTTTTTTTGAGGTATCGGGTTGCAGGGATTGAACCTGGGACCTCTTATGTGGGAAGCAGGAGCTCAACCACTGAGCCACTCCCTGGTTGGTTTCTTCATTTATTTTTCTTGTTGTTGTTGTTGTTTTTGTGGGTGTGTTTTGTTTTGTTTTTTCAGGAGTCACAGAGAATTGAACCCAGGACATCTCATGTGGGAGGCAGGCGTTCAACCACTCAAGCCACATCCATTCCCCATGGCGTCCAGATTTTAAACTGCTGCTATTACTCAAAGTTTAGCAGAGATGAGCCTGCTCCTCTATGCCCTGTTTGAATTCTTTATCCATCAAATCTGTAAGCATAAAAAATGATAATGTTATGCCAATACGTTTTAGATGATTTTTCAGCCATAGTAACTTCTCTAAAAGAGGTCTTTAACCCTAATTCATCCATTGATATCACAGGCCTCCTTCACCCCCAGTTCTTCCTCCCATTCGTATCTTATTTCATGTCAAGTTGTTAGTGAATAATAGAGAATACAAGACGCTAAAGCACATATCTGAACATTAAAATAAATAGCTTCTGGTTCTAGCAGTTAGGGTACTTTCTTGATAGAATAAAGGCCTTTTATTTACTTTTAGCATGTTTAATGCCAATAAAAACTAAAACTTTTTTAACATTTATTTTAAAAAATACCATTTTTTCTTATTTTTTTCTTTTTATACAAGTATTTGGGTTAGGTTAAGTCCAAAAGTACCATCTAAGAGTCTACTTTTATTAGCAAATCATTCAGCCTCCTACATTTATCCCCCATTCATTATTCAGAGAAGTGACATCGTTCGGCAATGAGTGTCACCTGCTGCTGGAAATTTACGAAGGGGAAGGATGAGAGACTCTAAGGGGCATTTTGATAAGGAGGGCAATGGTGGACTCAGTGAGAGACATTTCAGCTGAATTTCAAGTAAAAGAAACCATTTACAGTAAAGGATTAATGTGATACATGGTGAACAACTCAAAATTTTAGTTGTAAAGTTAAGGAAAGATTAAATGGCACTGTCCAGCAAACATGGAGTCAAAAGAAGGTTTTAATCTTTCATTTTGTTTTCTCTAAAATGACAAAGACTTAAGCATATTTAAATTCTTTATGGGAGGACCCAGTGGGGAGAGAAAGAGAGTAATAATACAGGATTAAGAAAAGATAGAAAAGAAATTTGGGTCCCTAAGAAAGGAAGACTGGGTGTCCTATTGAGCTCACAAAATGTATTTGTTTAGAGATGAATAAGAAACTTCTTGTATTGTAATAGGAAAGGAGATAAAATATTTTAAAATAGTAAATAGAATATTAAATTTAATTTGAAAAAAAAAATCTTGATCCCTAAAGTCTTGAGTTAATATTTGACGTTAAAGGGCAGTCTAGGAACAGTTTGCTTTATTTAAGGACTTGTGCTTGCATACAATGCAATATGGGTTCTAGAAGAAGAAAGGATGGTGAAACACTTCCATCTCCATCTCTTCCAGAGGAAAATCTTTACACAGGACATCCTCAATAGCTAACCAGGAGGTCTTCTGGGCAGAAATGTCCATGGATGTCTGTATTAGTCAGGGCTCTCTAGGGAAACAGAATCAACAGGAGATATGTGTAAATAGTATGAGATTTTATAAGAGTCACTCACGTGACCGCGGGGATGCACAAGTCCAGGTTCCATAGGCAGGTGGCAAACCAGGGCTCTGATAAGTCCAGTGAAGGTCCTTGATGAGTTTCTGGGAGACGTTAACTGTCCAAAGACAAGCTGGGAAATTCTCTCTGAATGTTGAAATCCCTTCCCCCTTCAAGGCATTCAACTGATTGGATAAAACATCATTCATTGCTGACAGCAATCTCCCTCGTGGATGCAGATGCAATCAGTCATCTATGCAATAAATTCACCGATGGCTGAAGCCCATAAAAATGTCCTTGTATTACAATTAGCCCAGTGCTTGCTTGACCAAACAGCTGGGCACAATTACCTGGCCGAGTTGACACATTAGCCTAACCATCACAATGTCCATCTTCCTTCTCTCTTCCTAAAAGTAGTAAAAAGTATATTTTCATATCCTTAATGAATTTAAAGTTCCCAATACTAGGAATATAATCCTTCCTGCTTGTTAATACCTGACATATTTGATACAATGGAAATAAATAAATCTTATTAACATGGTAACATTTGCAAAAACTCTTTTGTCAAGGCATACATAAATAAATGACACTAAATTTTATACTTTATATAATCGATTTTATAGCTACAAATGTATAATCCCATGAATCAATGGATAAAAATAAAATATATGGACAATACAGTCACTTATGCTCCATTGCCTTGACAGGAAAAACAGTGGGTTCTTTGAAAATTCCTAAGAAGGTTTGTAGAGAAAGAAGACGTGCAACAATACAGTGCCCCTTTTGGTGTGATTTCTACTGAACATGGATAGTTCTGCAGTGGATAGTTGTTTATTCCCCACACAGATTTGTCTCATCCTAGGTATATTCTAGGATGAGTGAGGCTACATTGAGCTGTAGCACTCCAAGAACATTTCTTTCTAGCTTTGTTACATGTAAAATTATTGTTTCTTGGCTAAGCCTTCCAGCCCTAACATACAAGCCAAATCACAAACAAACACTAAATACTTTATGAGACTCTAGTTTGGAAATATTCTTCAATTTCATCAACTTACACTGTGCCATAAAGATACTGTCAACACCAAATATCACTTGAACATTTTTAATCAGAAAAACGCATGTTTTATCTAAGTAGTTGTGGTGGTTTGGAACTCTATGCACCCCAGAAAATCATGCTCTTAAGGCTAATTCATTCCTTTGTGTGTGATCCTACTGTTAGTAAGACCTCTTGATGAGATTACTTCAGCTAAGGTATGGCCCAGGGTGGGTCTTAATTCTCTTACTGGAGCCCTTTATAAGAGGATGGAATTGAGATAAAGAGAGAGAAAGCCCCACAAGCAAGAAGCTGACAGCAATGAAACCAGGAACAGAAGGGAGAGACCAGCAGATGCCACATGTGCCTTGTCATTTGGCAGAGGACTCAGGGATCACTGGCAAAGGGTCTTCAGGGAGAAATCGTTGTGTTGATGATGCCTTGATTTAGACATTTTCATGGACTCAAAACTGTAAGCTTGTAATAATTCTCCATTGCTAAAAGCCAACCCATTTCATGGCATATTGCTTTCAGCAGCCTAGCAAACTAAAACAGTACTGCTTATCATTACTTTTCCAGCATCAAGTAAATAAATGTAAATTTTTTCTAATGAACTTTATCATTATTATATTTTATTTCTTAACATCCTGAGTTTGAGTGACAAGAATCTGCTAAAGATATAGCCTATGGTTCACACTAAAATTCATGACAATAGGTTGCCTGTGGAAGTATAAGTTTGGTTATCAGCATTTATCTATCAAGTCTTGTTAACTCCACACTATTTTCAGGGAATAAAACCATGGCAAAGTGCATTAAACTATCTGTCAGGAAAGGATAGTGATAGGCGGTAGTGATGGAAGCTCTGGAGTCCCAGCAGACCCACATAGTCTCATAAAGACAAGATAGAAAAACATGAGCATGAGGCTGGGTTTGTTATTTGACAGGACTAATGCCTGTGAGTCAGTTTAAGGGAATTGTGGAGTTTTGGGACTTCCCCTAACTATGGAATTTGGGGTTATGGGTATTCTGTTTTCCCTGCACAGAAGACACAATTGCCACAAAAGAGAGGATTTTTTTATCATTAAATCCAGTAATCACACTGGCCTTACCATTTCCAGATACAGTGAGAAGAATTCCAGACTAAACATCCTAGAAAATATACTGCTTCCTATAATTAATTAGCAAATCCCAATGGTCAGGTGTTCCTAAATAATTTTTCATTTGTCTATGGTCAGATGTTATTTGGGGTATAGTTTGAGAACCGTAATATACATATATATGTTTATGGACGTTTTTATATCAGAGATTCCACACATATACTTATAATGGGGAACATGGTTGTTTGAAGGAAAATTACATTTAGTTGAGGAAGACTACAGAGCCTCTACTTGCATGGTTTGAGCTTTTCTTACAACCTTCCATATGCCTGGACTCTAACAATCTATCAAACAGATAAAAACTAATTTGCAAACACTCACATTTGCTTAAGCATAAAGAACATATACCCAGAAATGTTTGATGACAATTAATCATAATGAAAACCACCAACTTAGAGTATAGTTAGTATGAATTGAAATATGGTAGCTGCTTTAAAGGGGACTTTTAAAGGAAAAGATGGGACACTCTTCTTAAATCAGACAGGAGCATTCACTGAACTTCATAGTCTTTTTGCCATTCAGTGCAACATAGGGGTACTCAATGGGAAAATGGTAGAGGACATATGGCCAGTTGTGAAATATCCCCAAATGGAATATCCTCAGAAGAAAAGATGAAAAGGGAATAAGAGCTAATCATAAATTCCTTTAGAGAAATCTTGAAAAGTTCAGAAATTCACAACCCAAACCCCATTCAGCCTGTGGAATTGGAGTTGGTTCTGGAGTGTTGTAGGATATAGAAAACATCTCTTTTCCTTTTAACTCTCCCGGCACTCCATCAACCCCGGCACCCGCCCCCTATCCCCCTGCCCCCTCCCAACTTCCCTTACATGGCCGCTAAGGC
>JAQZBX010022161.1:0-31765 GCA_029593785.1 Cabassous unicinctus | reverse complement strand
CCCCCCCCCCCCCCCCCCGGCTGTGACCGCTGTTTCCTCGGCGGTGAGTGAAGATTGTCAGCTGGGTGGGCGGTGGTCCACTCAAGGGGCCATTACAGTCCAGCAAGCATGCTGTTGGTGACAGTGGTTTTCAGACAGTTGGTTTTCATGTTGAATGTTTTGCAGATTATCTGAATGGGTCTTTTGTTTTATGCTATGGTTATGGTTTGAGAGAAGGGGAGCAATGAGTCATGCTGGATCTGGAAGTTATAAAAGATTGGATTTTAGTGTTGGTGGCTTTATTTCCTGCTTGAAGGGGTGATTCCCAAACAAATGGTTAAAATTAATGAATTCTACAGCAAGTTTACTTCCAGACAGGAGTTAGCTAAGCCCTTCCAGGCGCCGTGGGGGAGGAAGTCGTGGCCACCCCATGCATAGCAGTTGACACACTGAGCTTCAGACTTGGTCTTTGCCACCCACTTTGCACAAGAGTGAACTGGCACTACGTCTCCTGCACGCCAGGTGAGCTGCGACGGGCTCCTGTGTGTCTCTGACATCTCTGAGCAGCAGGAACCTATTGAAATACCAAAGTCCACAGCCCTTCTTTCCCCACCTGAGTCACGCTGGCTTAGGATTCCATTCCATTTGGACCTTTTACCCTAAACAAGGGGGAAAAAACCAGCTTTTGTGGCACATGCCTGAAAGCAGATGTAACGCTGCAGAAACCGAGCCGGTCTTTAAGTGAGTGAGTAGTGCTGGGTACCTTCTGCTTGTCTGCAGTTTTTACGGCTGCCAGTTGGATTTCTTTATTGACTAACAGTACATATTGCTGATTGCTGACAGGAAACAGAGAGCAATTAAGTAGAGGTTAAGGATCAAACCTCTCATCTCAGGCCCTTTTCTGACCTGCTGGGAAATGCTCTCACATCTTTCTTATTTTTGCCCCTGGTCAGTTGGAGTCCCCTTAATAAGCCCTGGGCAGTGACGTCATTCCTGAGTAGCCAGTTCCCGTGGTGCCTGGGTATGTCAGACCTGACGATTCTTGATCTTTGCTTCAAAAGACAAATGTACTCTTTAACCAGCAGAATTCTCAGCAAGTCAACAATCCTGGTGATACATTTAACTTCTAAAAAGAATTCCAGGCGGGCCTTGGCCTTTTGGGCTGGCATATGGTAAAGGGGTCTTCCGTGAACATTTATTTCCTGGCTTAGTCAATCTTCCTGATTCTGATGAAAATAATTCCAGTCTCCGAACCCCCTTCTTTAGCAACTAATGTTTTGGTTCTAATCGGGATCTGATCAGAGAAATGCATTTAAGAGTCAAAGTTCTGACTTTAGGGAAACTTGGTGACTTTCGCTGTCATTAAATGCAAGGAGAATAATTTCCTTGCATCTGCTATTTCTCCCTTTTTCTCTTGTTCTTTTTAAATGTATGGATTGTATTAGAGTTTGGCATTTTCTTCACACACACACAAACACAAACACACACTCTTTTCCTCTAAGAAAATTTATTTGTTGGTCAAATTTAATTCTCTTTTTCTATGTGATCCTTTTCAGGCTTTCTCCAGAGTATATAATTTCTGGCTGATCAATCCCTATTTTAAGGTTCAGAGAACAAATTTATCTTCAAGTTATGGTTGGTTTGTCTCTCACAGGCTCATGAATGCTTGGCACATAGGACCGAGAAAAGAGGTGGAGGTGGGAAGATATTTGAGGGGCCATTCGTGGCAAATCCCTACCTTAAAGTAGGTGTCCAGGGTCAGCCAGATAGGATAGGTGGGCCCAGGTCACAAATGTTTTAGTGACACGTCTGCCCGCTGATGTGCCAATCCTGCCATCTGCTCACTTCCGTAGAGGTTTCCAGAGGCTGGTTTGCTGACCCGAGGGAAATTGCAGGCGTTGCCCAAAGATTAGGAAATTGTTCTTTTGATTAGACCACACCATTGGAACTTAATCTGTCCAAATTTCAAAAAGCAGTCATGCTATATTTTCTCTCAAAATACACTGAATTCTTTTTCCCTGCCACCCGCATCTGCTTTGCTGTTGGTTGAAGGTCTTCCAGGAACTGGAAAACGCAGACATGTGACTGAGGCTCCCATCTTGGAGATGGCTGTGAGCCCTTCAGCCCAGCCTCCAACCCCGTAGGCAGCCGTCCGCACCACATCCCAGGTGAAAGCGGCCACCTGGCTGCAGTCCTCCGTGGGAGCATTGCAGCTACTGCATCTTCTTCCCACAAATGATGGCATTGCTCCCAGAACCTCCATCCGCTGGGCTGGTTCTGCCGCCACAGTGCTTACAAAATGTCACACAGTGACACCTGCTGATTCTCCCCAGGCTGCCCAGGGTGCATTCTGGTGTTTTCCACAAGGACGTGAGCTGATCAGATCTGGCCTTTGGGTCTCTTAAGGATCAGTACTCAGACCAGGACACAATACACCAGAAATGGGTAAAAGTCATATCCGTCTTTCGGCATGTGCTTGTGCTCAGAACTGAACGGAGCAGGTCCCACTTTCCTACCTCGGCCCCTTTGCCTTGGTGCTGATGCTTTCTCAGATACATTGTCAGCGCCTGTGCATCTGCTGTCCCACCTGGTGTGGTGTCCCCTTCCCCATCTGGCTCATGCCAAGTCATCCTTGAAGACTGCATCTGAGCACAGCCCCCTGGCAGGAACTTCTTCCCCACGCTCTCCTGCGCCCTCTGCTCCTCCTCTTACTATCCCTTGTCCTTCAGTGTGCCTTCTCCTGTCTGTGCTGGGAATCAGTGTGCTACCCATTGGTTGTACTGGCATTTTCTGTCCTGGACTGTGCACTCCTTGAGTCCACGGACCTTGCCTCACCCATACCTGCCTGTCCCTTGGGTAGGTGCTTGGTGTAGTGGTGGACCGCATGGAGCCCTGCCACGGAGAGAGTAATCAGCTTGTTAATGCCACCTGCCACGGGGTTGCCTGCTCCTAGCCTCCCCCCACCTGCCCACATCCTACGCAGTGGCTAGGTAATCATTCTGGAACTCTCCTTACATCCTGTCACCTCCTTTGTGAAACCTTTGTGGAGAGCCCTGTCATGCAGATGGCTTGCGCTTTGACCCCTGCTGGGTCTTGGGTTGTCCTAAGCCTGTGAGCTCATCAAGGGCAGGGATGGGGTCTAGTACGCTTCTGTGTCTGTGGTGCTTTGTGCAGTCTCTGGCACATAGTGTGTGGGCTCACTTTGGTGGATGAATAAATGCATGCAAAAAATGCTTTTTGCTTAGGAAGGACATGAGAAAAGAAATTGGCATCTATTATCATGTTAAATAAAAGAAAGGACTCCCTACCTTTTAATCCTGATAGCTCACCCCCCACCCATAGAAAACCCTTGCCCTGTGTTTGAAGTGGATTTCTGTTTGCATGTATTTGCACGCTGCTTTGTGTACGTGCATTTTTAGTTTTTGTAAATGTGGCTCTCATTCTGTTTATCTTTGCTCAGCGCTGCATCTTAAGGTGCTGTTGGTTATTGCTTTGTGTGTAGCCCCCACAATTTGCTGTCTTGCCATTTTTGGGGTGTGTTCCCGGTGGAGGTGCTGGGCAGCCGGGTGTGCAGGTCCTGACCGTGGCTCGAGGGCCCAGTTGCTCCCACATGGATGCTGCTATCTGCAGCCCACCACAGAGCTGGGGTCGCTGTGGCCTCACGCCTCAGTGTTCCGATTTCCACCATTCTAGAACTGTTCAGGGAGACCGTGCTGCAGATTTTCATTTCTCTGATTGTTAATAAGTTTGAGCAGCTCTTCATTCATGTCTAAGCCTTTTGGGTTTCTTCTTCATACACTGTACATTTTTCACTTGGTTGCTGTCTTTTTCTTGTCATTTTCCTTATAAATTCAAGGTCATTAATCCCTTGTCAGTTCTAGGAAAGAAAGGGCCTGTTAATGCAGGAAGGAGATCACAACAGGATAAAGGGCGGCTCTTGAAATGGAGTAAATCCAGCTTCTTGGAATATTCACTACGTGACTTTCCCTCTTTCCAGTTTACCAGCTGTGAGTGCTTTGTTACAGATGGGCGCCGGCCCGGCTGCGCCTAGCTCCGACTAGACAGTGGAGCTATCAGGAGATAATCCTTCAAACGTGTGACGGAACTCAGGCCAGTCTGGATCTGCAGTACCTTCGAATCGGTCTGCTTAGTCTCCGTATTAAGAAAGCAAAGTGCTTTCAGTTGGGCATAATTTAGTTTAGCAGATTCTTTGCGAGGCTCCTGGGTGTCTGTGTCCCCTTTTCTGAGTGCTTAGGAAGCATCTGCTTAATAATCCTTCTAGGATTACAGCTCCATCACTTTCTGGTCCATTATCTTTCCTTCTACGCTGGGTTGTTAAAATGATCATTTTTTTAAGAGGGGTAGAGGGCAGACTGCTGCAGCGCTTGCCCAGTTTCAGTTCTTTCTGAGCTTTATTTCATACCTCCTGGCTGCTGAGGTTCGACCTTGATAACACTCGGAACTCCAGTCTGTGGTGGTTCTCTGGGAATCTACCCGGCTTGTACTTTTGGAGAGCTCTCTGGAATTCTCCCCCAGAGTCCTTTTGCTCCCATGAGTGGAGTTGGAATTTTTCCTGAGATTTTTATTTACTTTACGGAAGTGAGGTGACCTGAGATGACTTCAGACTGTTTGAGATAAGAGGAGAGTGTACGTTCTCATGCAGTGGTGGCGACACAGGGAAACCGGTTACTGGCCGTGGACCCCTCGGCATTTGCAGGGGCGAGCTTGTGTCCTCAGCCTGATGGGGTGCTGAGCATGGGTCACATGTGTGAGTCCCATCGAAGGGGCTCTTCCTTTTAGCTCTTAGTTCACGCCAACAGTGCTAGCGTCCCCCTTTATGCTCTTCGTATTTCTTTCTGTCACCACGTGGAGGGAATGGGAACTTGAGTCCAGTCCAAACCCGAGGGTGTAAGTGGCCCAAGTTCTTGGCCCTGGTGCTTCCTGTTGACAGCCTGGTCTTTGTGAGCTCGTGGCTGCTCCGGGGCAAAGCTCCTCCTTATTGAAGAGGGAGGAAATTAGGTCTCAATAGGTTTTCTGTTATGGAGCAGCTCTGGATGATCTGAGGATGCTGGTATGTGTACTTGGCAGTGACCCTGATCCAAATCAGGCAGAGGGAGAGATAGGGCAATGCACAAACAAGGAATCCACTTAGGGCCACATTGTCAGAAAGGACAGAACCTCTTTTTGGAGCTGTGCTTCCTAACGTTATGTTGTCTGGCTTCAAGGCTGGCCATGGAAGCAGCTAGGGGTGAAGGAGTGGAGGTTCCTAGCCATGCTTTAAGTACCCCTTTGAGATTCTTTCTGTGAAACCCCGTATTATACCTCCAAAGCGTTAGGACTGTTGAATTCTGGTGACAAAATGACTTCACTGGTTGTGCAAAACAATGAGTTCTACATCATGTGAAGGCATTGTTAGGAGCCTGTTCTGTCTCATTGCACTAATTGTTTCAACTTTGTGTTTCTTTAGGGTGGTATAGAGGCTACACCTTAAGGAAAAAATCTAAGAAGGTAAGTCCTTTTTATTAAAAACAATGTGTTTCCCTTCATAAATCAAACTGAGAGGAAATCAATCCTATCTCATTTGCGTCTAAGACTTTTATATCTTTCTCTCTCAACTTAAAATGTATATGGCTTGAAATGTGGAACTACCTCGAATTGTTTTCTTGTGGACAATATGTTAGGCAGAAATTGCAGCTTCGTTTCCGCGTGTGCATTGCTGGGTTGTGATATTGTATTGGCTGCCGCCACGAAAGGCGAAGTCTTCACCTCTTGTGATAGAACGTTGCGTCCTGTGTCGGCTGTGGGCACGTTGGAGAATGGTCCAAGGGTATGACATAGGGAGAAAAATACTGCTCATGATTTTCAATTTTGTATTATCCTTTATGATGCATTCACAAATTTGCAAAGCTCACGCAAGCTTCTTTCCCTTTTGCTTGTAACTATTTTTAAACCACACAAGGCGGTTGCAAAAGAAAGAGCTTCTGCTTTTCCAGGGCAGTTTGTGCGTGTGGTTGTTTGAATTTCTGAAACAAAGACATGTAATTACTCCTCGGATCTTCCTGTCCACGGTTCTGTTGTGGCTTTTCCATTCTTAGCTTTGCAGAACCTAATTATGGCTCTTCCGTTTCATTCTCCAGCGTTAGGCTCGAGAAGGACTGTCCATTCCAAGCTGCGGTTAGGCTGTCCACGCTAACTTTTGATATCTAATTATGCTTGACAGATGGTTCATTTTACTTCTGTTTCTTAAATTACCACTCATTATCTCCCTATTAGGCTGGACTCCTGATTGTGGTCCTGAGCCTGTAATGGAGGCTTCCAGACTCCAGCGGCTCCAGCTCACAGGCCTTTCTCTACTGCTTTCCCCAGGGGCCCTGTAGCCAGGTGGGGCCAGGCAGCTCAGGGCAGTGTGACGATGGTGGCTCTGTCTGTCCTCGAGCCGACTGGGACCTGGGTAAGGGTCAGGGAGGATCGACGTGGCAGTCATCCTCTGGAATACCGGTGAGGCAGGTGGGCAGTTCAGAGTCACAGCCTCCCACCTCCACCCCGTCCAAGCTCCACTGCCTGGAGCTGGGCTGTGCGTCTCTACACATCTAGTGACCTGGAGCTTTGGGGTTTGGACCAGGTAGAGTCCATCTGGGTTGATGGTGAAGCAGATCTCTCTAAGGGAAGTTCTATTTTCTCGTCAGTTTCCCCCCGCCCAGAGGAAACCCTCACTTTCATCTCTGCAGGTCACAGTTGAAGTGTACAGGGATAAAGAGGTTAGAATCACAGACCACCACCCCACTCACTCCCACCCCATCCCTACAGCTGACAAACCTGCAGCTTCGCTTGCTGGGTGTGGCCCCTGACAAGCCGTTCCCTTCCCTGTGAGGCCTATTTGGGAATTGGTATTCGGTTCTGCCTTCCCCAACTGGGGAGTCCCCCCGCTGCCTCCTGAGCCCTAGTCCTTCCTGCTCTGCATCAGGGGACCCCTACCTCGCAAGTCGTCGGCACATCGGTGCTGGGTAGGGCATTGTTATTTCTTCCCTCCAAAGGCCCCATTGACAGCTGAGGAAATCGAAGCCTTAAAGGGATTGTGGTTTTGCCAAGGGCCAGCAGGCGGTGGCTGAGATGGGGCTTGGCCCCTAGGAACCTGACTCCAGTGACCTGTGGCACCCTCTGGAGACGCAGCTGCAAAGGTGCAGCTGGTCTGGGCTGGTCCCGAGTGGCCCGTCTGAGAAGGTGCTGGATTGCAGCCTCCAGGCTGTCTACCCCAGCCCTCCCCTGCCCTTCCTCTGGCTCCTGGTCCTCGAGAGCAGGTTTACTGAGGTTGGAGGGCTTCCTGCCCGATGGTATGGACCAGGGCTGGGCTTGGCTGCCTGCCTCCTTCCCCTCTGTCCGAGCACGTATCCACTGATATGGGGGAGAGATGCCCAAATGTGCACCTGGAGACCGTCCTGGAATGTCAAGGTGTCTCAGATAACCAGCGCCTGAATGGACGGACCCAGTGTTTGGTCCCTTCCACCCTCTTCCTGTGCGGCCTCTGCCTTCTGCTGCACTCCTCCTTGCTCTGGGGTAACTCTTCTTTATATGACGTTTGCCCACTCTCCTTTAGGCAGGTGGCACATCAGTCATCCCCCAGCGATACCTCCTAGACTGGTTCGGCTCTCTGCCGAGCCCTTGTCATTCCTAAGAAGGCTGGATCCTTATGATTTCTGCACCCCTGACCTTTGAGGCCACATGCCAGGGAAGTCCCGATCAGAAGCTCCTGTTTCCGGAGCTGATGTGAGTCAGGTGCCCGAAGCCGGAGGGGCCACTTGGTGGGTTTCTGCTGAGTGCACCAAGGCTCCCTCTGCGGGGCAGAAGCGGCTTGTGCTGTGTTCCCCGAGACCCCCACGCTGTCACCTCACTGCTGGCCGCTCGGGCTCGCCTCTGCTTCCTTCCCGGAAGGAGATGGCTTTTCTGGTTCTGGAAGCAGGACCGAAACCCTTGATAAATCTCCTTAGCTTCACAGCCTGTGCTTGATACTGTCTGCCTCCTGGCAGGCTGTCTCCCTTGGGCAGTATCTCTCGTGGGTTCAGGTGTGCCGTGGCACCTTGGACATGCACAGCACCTTGTAAATGTCAGCTTGCGTGATGTGCCTCCCACCCAGTAGTTGTGCAAATTGGGCAAAATTCAGCTGCCTTCCTGTACCTTATTAGAGGTCCCCTGGGTTTGGAGCTTTCTGAGGAAATCCCCGTGGAGTCTAGGTAAGTGGTCAATGCAATATCGTGATTGATGACTCAAACCAACTTTCAATGACAGTTTTATCACATATTCTGCAAGGGGGAAACTGTCAGAGAGCATCGTTGGAAGTTGCATTTTAGGTTTCAGTTGGCCGTTGATCTGCCTTTGTCAAGGTCAATGGTGAAAAGAAAGTGAGACCCGTGTGTCTGTGTGGAGCTTTTCACAGAGGTTGCCTCTGTTTTCTTCTAAGGCATTAGCAGCTCTTTTAAACACTTGCAGACTGTACTGCCAACTTTTATACTTGTTTGTCTTTCCCCTGCTAAGTTACATACAAGACTTTGCATGAGACTGGCAAAACGAATGGTGATTGAGCCAGCCCCGCCCCACCCGTTTGGGGGCCTTTGTTTGATTTCCAGTCTGTATTTGAGTTGATAATAAAAACTATTGTCTTTTTTCTCCCCAAGGGCATATTTCCTGCTTCCTATATTCATCTTAAAGAAGCCATAGTTGAAGGAAAAGGGTGAGTCTGGTCTCGAAGTCTAAAGGAAGAAATGTAATTCTTCTCTTTGCCCTTGTCATGCTTGTGTACAGCAGTGGAGCTTTCGGGGTCAAGGCCACGGGTCTGATGGGCATGGCTGGAGCCTTTGATCCTTAAAGCCAGCCCCAGAGCTGTAGTCCTGCTCCAGCCTGATGTCAGTTTTGGAGAGCATCTGCCCTCGGGCGCCCTGCCTCCTTGGTCATCCACCCATCAGGCAGGGGTTCCACAGGCCCCCAGCTCTCAATCCATTTTCTGGAGGACTTTGCAGCCTATGACACAAATGGAGTTTAGGGTGGAGCAACAGTTGGTAAATTGGGACATGTGTGAATTTACATTTTGTCTAATTGTGATGTATGTTTCCTAGAGGTCATAAAACTGATGTATAAGATCATTAAAAGGACATTTGTAAAATAGGAACCCATTAGGCAGGAATGGCAAATGAATAACCAGGTGTGAACCTGGGAGAAGGAACATTAAAATGTTTTCCTTTTTTGTCTCTGCTTCATCTTCACACTCAGTTAAATATGTAAATTATAAAATTACTAATCATATGATTACTGCATAATGACATCTCTTTGGCTGATTGCACAATTGCCTTTCCAAGCACTGTACTTTTAACATACGAAAAGGACTAGTTCGAGTTCTCTAGTTCCATGATGCATAATTATAATGAAGAAAATAATTTAGAGGCATAAATAGTGATGACCTGCAGTATGGCAATTTTTATCCCAAGAAAATGCTGTGTATGCAGAATAAAGCATGTATTTAATGTAGTTTATGTCTGTCTGCATTAGAAGCCTTGTGATTAATTAAAACGTACTTCGTATACGAAAGAATATCTGTAAAATGTATGTGAATTATAAAGCATAACAATAAAGTGAGCAAGACATTATTTTGATCCCCAATAGATAAAGAGAACCACACCCAGAAAGACTGAGTCTTCCAGCCGAAGCCCCATTGGTGCAGATGGGTGGAGCAGCGGTGAAACGGGCCGTTTCCCTGCTGGTGCTTTAGGGTGCTCGGAGGCTGTTCTGCGTGCTCGGTGCCTGGCCCAGTGCCTCCCCTCTGATGCCCCCATCCACAGCCGGGTGCCTCAGCCCTCCCTCCTCTCCACGAAACTCTCCTCCCCTCCTCCTCCCCCCGCCACACCGTCTCTCTCTCCTCCTGCTCCTTCCTCCTTCCGCGTGGCCGCTCTTCCATCCCGCCGCCTGCCTCCTTGCCCCCCTTGTATTCTCTCTCCCGTGCAGGGTCTCTCTCTTGCAGCGTCTTTATCACAGGGTCTCCTTCCAAGATCTGTTTCTTGCAGGGTCTCTTTCTCTCTCACAGGGTGTCTCCTGCGGGGTCTCCTTTCGCAGGGCCTCTCTCAGCATCTCTCTCTCGCGGGGTCTCTCCCTTCTTCCTCCCTCAGGCACCCCAGACGACTGCCGTCCTCCCTCTGCCACCCTTTCTGCAGCTTTGTTCCTGGAACAGAAGGCAAAGTCGGTTTTGTCTCCCTGTGCGCGCCGTGCTCACCTCTCTACTGACACGGTTACCTTTGCCTCCTAACTTCCGCGTTCCCCAGGCTCGTCTGCAGCGATGGGCGTGTTGCCCACCCCCCAGCCCCAGGGCGCTCTGTTTCTGTTGCTGCCCTGGCCTGCACTGGGGCTCCTTACCCTTTTTCCTCTCCCCCCTGCCCACTAGAGATGAGTGCTCCCAGGGTGGCGTCCTGTTTCCTTGTTGCCCCTTCCTTCTGAGATGGCCTCTGTCGTCCTCTCACCTTTGGCTGTCCTGCTGTTTGGCTAACACTCGAATCGGGTCTCTTGAGGTCTAGTTCAACATGCAGCGCCAAGTGACTACTCACCGCCACTGGCTGAGCCTCTGCTGTGTCTGGCTCACTCTCCTGATGCTCAGCGTGATGTTCTTGCCCTCAGTCGTATCAGCAGCCCTACGAGGCAGGCATTTATGGGGTCTGTGTATTGCTGAGCCCTGGCAGGTAACAAGATGGTTGTGAAGATAATAAAATATAGCAAGATCAAATACGTCACATGATAGGCAGGAAGCTAAGAAGGAACCAGAACCGAGACCAGGGCACAGCGCTCGCCGAGAAGCCCTTTCCACTTGGTGAAAGTGGGTGCCGACTGAGCACAAAGCTTCTAGCAGCCTGTGTGGAGAGTCCAAGGCAGTCAGCATGGAACCCAGGACCTGTGAGATGAAGAGACACCTGTTGCTGACAAATGTCCTCACGCCCTCATGCTCCAGCTGAGAAATGTCTTCCCAGAGACTTTGTAGGGGTGGTGGGTAGAGTGCAATGATCAGCTTTGTCTTCAGCCTCCTTACCGGGAATCTCCGTGACAGGCTTGGAGGGGCAGTTTTAACAGTCGTGTCCCTTAATAGACGTTGATGACATCTCACCCAAGGGTCATTCCTAAAAGCAGTTTTATGGGGAGTGGTCTCGTACACGGTCCTTCCTTAGACACCTGGTCCCTGTTGCTTAGCCTGGGACCCCCTGCTTGTCCTCAACATGGAGACCCACTCTCTTGGGAACTCCAGCTTTGCTTCCTTAGGGAGTCCCCCATCATTCATACCTCCCTGTAGGTCTGAACCCCAATTGTGAGCTTAAGTCAGGGTCTCTCCCACAGATCGGTCCCCATTGCAGATCAAGGTGCATAGGTGGGAACCTATTTCAACGTCCGGCACATTCCATGCCGGTCGGAGTCTCTTGGGACACACAGGACCTCTGGGGCCGGTAGCCCAACTTCACAAGCCAAAAAGTCAGTCTCTGACCCAGCCCCGGACATTCTGAGAACATTAGAATTCAGCACAGAGCACATCTACAAGAAACATTTATTTGTTGATGCACATCAATCGATACTGAGTTAAGAATAAGTCTGGGGTTAACTTTGCGGGTAGCGATCATCAGAGCTGAGATCAGATAGGGTACCTGTGGACAGTGGAAAGCTGTAAACTCTCTGTTTCTGCCGAGGGTAACTGCTTCATGTATTACCATATAATGAGCTTTATGTGTGACTGAAACATAAAAATAATCTTAACCCAAACCTGCATTTTAATGCCACACAGCCTGGTTGTAATTTATGGCGACCGTAAGATGGATGAGTACACACATTATGAACATACTTTCCACTTTCTAGACCTTCACGTTCTGAAGAGTTTTAATGGGATATTATTTGCCTCCTTCATCTTCTCTTGATATAAGAGGTGGACGGCTTATGTGTGGGATAATGGATGAACGTCGTCAGGCTCTGCACAGATTTTACTTGTCATTCTTAGAGATGTATGTATTTTTATGCATGAACACAGACATATTTGTGTACTCTCTCCCTCTGCTTTAATGTTGAGCTTTATGGGTTTGATTGGGAATTTTCAAGGCCCATGTGGCAGTGTTGATGGAGGCATGGACTCAGGAGTCTTTTTCCTTCTTTCATCTCAGGCAACATGAAACAGTCATCCCAGGCGACCTCCCGCTCATACAGGAAGTCACCACCACGCTCCGGGAGTGGTCTACCATCTGGAGGCAGCTCTACGTGGTGAGAAAACGTGATTGGAGAGCGACGCTTGGAAATGGAGAATGGTTCTGGAAACCATGGTGATGGCCACACGTCACTGTGACTGTACTTAGTGCCATGGAATTGCACACTGTAAAGGGTTTTACATGACAATTTTCAAGTTATGCGTATTTCACCACAATTTTTTTTTAAAAGGGAAAAGAAAAAAAAAAAAGGGAGAAAATAAAGGTCTTTTTGCACGTTGCCACCCTCAAGAGGTTTCCTTGCCCTGGGAACCTCAAAAGCAGGACTTCTTGGAAAAGGGTCTTGATTATAAAGGGTAAAGAAAACAACGAGGTGCATTAGTTTGGCCCTCGTTGGGTGCCAGTAGCCCTTTGACCTGCTTTCTTTTCAGAGCTCACTGTAATGAAATGGGCTGTAAAGGAAGGAGCCTCTGCATTCACCTCTCCTTGGGTTGCAAAAGGAAACTTGGTCCCTTCGGGGCTCCCCAAAGATGGGATTAGGCAATCTGTGTTGATGTGATGTCAGATTTTATATTTTGATCATGAAAACTAAAGTCGCTTTTAAACCATAATAAGAAAACTAAACACAAAAGAAAAAGATAAAAAAAAAATACAAAAACAAAAAATTAAACTATAATAGGTCCTTCTTTTATAGATGCATACAGTAGAGGATTCTTACTGTTATTTTTTTGTGATTGTCTGACTGTAGGTAGAGCCTCTCATCATTTGAGGTAAACTGTATTGGCTTCTAGATTTAACTGTGTTTAACTGTGTTTGTCAGTTGCAGTGGTAGAGAAGTATTTTACATTCTGGCTTTGTGTATAATTGTCCAGTTCTCCTGATCCCTGAAAAAGTCTTGTTAATGTGGAGAGGTTGAGGCTGTGACATCTTCCATTTCATATTCCCTCCGGGCATTTCTTTGCACATAAATTCATATTTGCAGAAGATTACCTTTTGTTAAGCCCATATTTCTATTCAGTGTTGATTTCTCATATGCTAATGTTGTCAGCGCAAAGCAAGGGCTCTGGGAGGAAGCCAGTGCTGCGTTCATTTCTTGAGAACATAGAAAACTTCCTAAAGTCCCACAGCTGCTTGCTGGGCAGCCTTGTTGTTTTTGATTATCCAGGGGTTTCCTATAAATGCACAGGAATAAGCACTTGCAGTAATTGTTCATCAAACGTACCAAACAACCTAAAAACGTAAAGTTAGCTGTGAATATTTTGTGTAAACCTGAGCAATTTTGTAGTCTGTGTTTCATAGTCAACTTAGCAAATTTTAAACACAAATATGACAGCAAACCAAACAGGAGTTAATGCTGACTAATATGCCAGTGGACATGCTTTTAGCCATAGAATCCTGGAACAGGCAGTCCCCAGATCACCTTTGTGGTCTTTTAAGAAACTTAAAATTGCCTCTAATGGACCTACATTGTTTGATTTGAGCAAGGCCAGGGCAAATGCTGATAATTTTGTACGTATTTTTGTTGTGCTCTGTGGTTGTAGACAAATCAGCAAAGTATTAAGGATTTAGGTAGTGATGTGGCTTTAGAACGTGCACAAGGAGAATTAATAAAAGGGACCCTATATGATTTTTGACTACACCATCAATTCTGACCATTTACATTTCTTTCCATTTAAAAATGAAACTTAGAATAATGTGTTATTAACAACTGTTAGTTGTTAGAAGAAAGTGTGTTGTTAGTTCTGATTATTAGGATAATAATGATGATAGTCCATGGGACGTAAAATTGCCTGTAAGCGTATATTACTTGATGGGTGATTGTGGTGATCTTAGAAACTCCTGGAAAGAAGGTCAAATACCAGAGATAGTGGGGTTAGGGGTTCAGATATGTAGAGGGGAAGAGATTTTAAAAAGTAGCAATGAATGACCACATTTTTAATTATTCAAAGGTACCATAATATTTAGAATTGTATCAAATTAGGCCCCACCTGGGTTTCTTTTCCTGGAAAGAACCACCAGGTTATTTTTCCTTTGGATATTCATCCATTTGATGAACTGTACTTTTGCAGTTGCCTAACTGTTGATATTCTCTGTACCATTTCTCCATCTGAATTTGTAGAAAGTGATAAGAAGTGTGAGTGTCTTGTCTTTGCTGCATTTTCCTTTTGGTGTAAAGGAGCCTGGATCTTGCAGAGAGATGTAGGTTCTTGCCGAAGCATCCCTGAGGGCACCTGTTGCTCTGGGGGAGCCTGGGGGGGTGTTTTCCTCTGTAGCTCAGCCGATAGCCAGGCCTAGGAGTTGAGTTTACCCCTGTGCCGAGACTGGTCCAGGGTGCAGACAGCTCCTGAAGGGACTTTGAGGGTTGACTCCCAGTGGGCCAGAGGCCAGAAGCTTGTGGGACTGTAAGTCTGGGCCTGCTGTGGTCACCTTGATTCAGTATTAGATGGGGTGTTGGGCATTTTGCAGTCATTTGATCATTTTTGCCTTTTAGTGTTTCATGGGAACCAAATTCCATATAATGTGATTCAATTTTATGCTAGAAACATCTTTAAATCCCATGATATAAAGTATATACTACATGTGTATTTTTGGGGAAAAATACCCATTCTATATCATCTCTATAGTGCCATTTTACACCAAAAGCTTTACGATTGCCTTTTTTCTTTCCCCGTAGCATGACAATAGGGAGATGTTTCGAAGTGTGTGTCACATGATCTATGACCTTATTGAATGGCGGTCGCAAATTCTTTCTGGAACTCTGCCCCAGGATGAGCTCAAAGAGCTGAAGAAGAAGGTCACTGCCAAAATTGATTATGGAAACAGGTTTGTTGGTTTGAATGATTATTTCACGCTTAAGTTGTCCAATATAATAACTTCACGATAAACCTAGAGGAGACCCAAATCACATTTTATTATCAAACGCAATTTCTAACATCCCTGTAATGGCATGCTTTTCATTTTTAAAAGGATAGGAGGTTTCTTTTTTTGGATCCTGAAAATCAGGAGAGTTTCTCGAGTCACTGTTGAAACCTGATCTCTTCATTCTTCAGGAGACTGAAGACCTGGGGCCTGGTAGCCTGTCATTTTTCACAGATGTGAAGGGGGCCCCACACTGACTCCCTCCAACGAGGAGCTTTTACTTTCGGCTCGCAGTATTTGACTTCAAGTCCAGATGCGGGGGCACTTCATGCAATAACAAGCACCGGTTTTCTTTTTGGAGACTCCTAAGTCCTTAGGGTTGGCTGGGACATTAGAGCTCACCTCCTTAAAAGTGGTCACTAGGAAGGGCTGCCAGATTAACAAGCAAAGGTACAGCCTGGTTAAATTTGAATGTCAAAGAATCAGTGGATAATTGTTTTGTAAGGTGTATCTCAGGCAAAAGTCCGCACGTCCAGCATCTGGGTGATGGGGTCCACCCAGCTCTGCCGAATGCCTTTAGCAATGGTGCATCCCCACCCCGCGGAGCCGTGCCGTCTAGCATAAGCAAGTGTGTTCTGATGCTGAAAGGCATCAGCTGCTCTGATCTAATTCTGTGGGATTCTTAACCAGAGCAAGGCCAGGCCTGTTCCCACCTCATAACTATTGGGTTGTTCATATAATGTCAGAGCGGCAGGAAACCTTAAAAATGGCTTGGAGAACCTTCAAAATACAGAATCCCAGACCCGCTCCCTAATATTCCAGTTTATTATGTCCGTGATGGTGGCTGAGAATTTCAGTTTTCAAAGATCCAGGTGGATCATGATGGACAGCAGCCTGGAAAACTTCTGATTGGACCAACCTCCGTTTAGACACTCGTACCTGGACAAGGAAAACAATTTGCCTCCAATTACTCCAAAAGGTCCTGGGTGAATTAAAGAACCTTTCTGTAAAATCACAGTCATCACATGCTTTTGCTTTCTGGTAATTCATATTTTGAAGTGTGAGCAGTTTCTTAAAGCAACACTATTAGCAAAAAGTAGGGTTAGGATTAGAAATGGCTGTAGAAGTTTTTGCTGTATTTTTTCCAGGAAGCCAAAGACTTAGGTATTGGGTATTGTTGGAGGAATACCCATTTCAAGTCCACCTGCTTAAGCAGCTGCTTTTGGAGCATGATCTTATTTTCTATTGCAGTATCATATTTTGAACTTCTGTTCAAAGACCACCTACGTAATTTGGCTGCGGGAAGCTACCAAAGTACATTATGTTGTGGAACAGTCTTGTTGAGAAAGGAAGTGTTTCCAAATTTAATTTACTATTTTGATAGGAAATAGAATCCCACTAAGACAGCTTTTTTTGCTAGACAATTTCAAAGCCACACCATCATTTCTCTAAACCCTTGTGCTCTGTGCCTCTCTTTCTGGTCCCTTCTTCAGAAAACAAAGATCATATAAAATATAACCACAGTGTTGGAGGTTCAGCTTTAAACTGGGTGAATTTAACAAGGAGGAGGTATTTTGTGCCTTTAGGAAAAAAATACATTGCTTAGATGCTCTTACCCTTTTTTGGTTACCCTGGGGGAAGGGTGGGAGCCACCTGAAAATATGACGAAGGTGATGGGCCATCTCCCCAGAAAAACGCACGTACGTGATATACACAGAACCACGTACGTAGAATTTTGCACGTAATTTCGGGTGGGTTTACACCCTCCTCCCCCTTTCCTCCTGGGTGCTTTAGGCTTCTGTGGAATTAATCTCTAATGGTATATTACCTCGGTGTGATTAGATTTCCTTGGCGTGGCCTTCGTAGTGGACGCTGAGACTGGACTCAGGACCACTTGAGCGCGGCGCGCTGAGAATAGCGCTGAGAACGGTTGGCTTGAGGAGCACACAGACCCGCTGCTTGATGGGATGGTTGGCAGGTGGCATTCTCGAAAGAGTATGGACTCTGCCAAGAGGCGGTTCTGGCTCCGGCACCAGGCTCTGGGCTTTCCTAGATATTTGGTGATGGACTCCATGCTTAGGTGTCCTCGTTTGTGAGGTGGGTCTGACCGTCCGTGAGGATGGCAGGATAGAGGTGAGGGTTGCCTGGCGGGATGTGCACAGCAGGCTGCAGGGCCTGTACCTCCTGACTGCTGGCACCTGTGCTCCTTGCGGTGCTGCTGCCTTCAGGCCTGGCTCTCCTAAAGCCAGGTGCTTTGTAGCTCCACCCACGCCAGCATGGACCCCACCCACACCACCTGCTTACTCTGCCCACACCTGCACCAAGCACTGAGTCTGCCCAGGGGCAGGCTCAGGTTCAGGTGAGGGACAAACAGCCCCATTTGCCTTCTTCTTGCTAGTAGTGCTGCTTTTTAAAAATGACTCTGTGTTCTTCTTGAGGCACCCCACAAACCTGGCAACTACTGAGGCTGTTTTCATGCAGCGGAAAAGCTTCGGACCATTTGTTTAAAAGCCTCTTTACCCTCACGTGCTGGCAGGCCCAGTTGGTCCCACTTCCCCCTCAGTGGGATTCGGTTGATAGATGCTAAAAGAGGGAAAAAACCAACCTTTGTAATTGCCATCTGAACGGTGCAGTGGTCCAACATGACAGTAAAAATGAAACAGGTTTGACATGTTTTCAGATTCAGGTCTAGCTGTAAGGTGCGTGACTTCTGAGGACGAGAAGAATCCTGAGGTTGGCTTTGTAGATGGAGTATTGATTAGCAATGTAACTTTCCCCTTGTAACTGATAAAAATATTCTTTAATGGAAATTTATCTTTCTTTCAGAAGACTTTCCCTTGTCACATTGTTAAATGAAACAACGGCATACTTCCACATACTTGTTATGGGGGAGTAAATCCCAGAGCCCCCCAGGGCACGAGGAATTTCCTGTCCTCTGAGCTGCAAGAGTCATTAAAAGAAAATGAGTCACCGCCACAGCACAGCTCTTGATTTCTTTCTCTATGTAATTGCTTTTGTTTATTCTTTAGATTAAGACTGTGGCAAAAATCACCTGGTGATTCTGTTAGATTTGGGAACTTGGAGAGAATGTTGCCGAAAAATAATTCCCGATATAGAGCAGACAGATTTATTAGCCAGATGCCGCTCGTGTTTTAAGTTGACTATGCCTTCGGCCATCTGGCCAGGAAGTTGGTTAAAGTTATTGTGGAGAACTTCCATATGCTCGGTGTTCAAACACAATAGAACATCTTTATTGAAAAGCTTCTGATGGGCTAATTTAGGGATTGGAACTGACTGTAGGAAGGAGGGAGGCAGAGCAGTGGAAACGGTGAGAGCTGGTGGGAGCTGACAAGGACCGTCTCCCACTCCAGTTTCCTCTCCCCAGCCCGGTGATAGCAGCCTAAACCGCCAGTCAAGTGTGCTGGGGCATATAGGTCTGCATGTGAATGCAGGTGTACATGGAGATGTACGGATACACGGGATGCGTACTCCTCTACTGACCGTGTGTGCTGAGCTTCCCAGAGTTTACACAAGAATTAGCAACAGTTACTTCAACTGGGCTTTATAGGGCTGGGATATTTCTCATTGGATCACAAAGTTGCGATTACAATTGAAAAAGATTGAGGAAGTTTTTTTTTTTCCCCAAGAGGATACATTTTGAGTTAAAGTAAATGATGACACAGAATTATGCTTCCTAATAATGGCGAATGACTCCAAATTTCTATGCACTTTTCCTCTGCGCCGTTGTTGGGGCCGAGGCAGAACTGGAGCATTCAGACTCCCTGGTTTGTGTCCTTCAAGGGCTGAATTCTTGTTGTTTCAGAATTCTTGATTTGGACTTGGTGGTGAGAGACGAGGATGGAAACATTTTGGATCCAGAGCTAACGAGCACAATTAGTCTCTTCAGAGCACATGAAGTAGCGTCTAAACAAGTGGAGGAAAGACTGCAAGAGGAGAAGGTGGGTTCAGCTCCTTTATGTGGCCACTTACGTTGGGAGTACGTTTTCTCATGAACAGTTTTCAGCATTAGTAAAATATAAACAAAGCACAGAATTTGGACTAAAAAAGTACCTGCAAAGGAACACTGTATGTTTCATAACTGGGAAATGGAATGGAGCCTAGTAGTAAAATAAGATGCTGATGACGTGAAAGGACTGCCTCACTTGGGGGTGACGTGGCGTTGTCGCTGAGCTGTGTTAGCTGGTGGGCCCTCAGTGACCCTGACGCTGCCATCTCACCTCTCCAGTGGGAAACAGTACTTGATTCTGCATTTCATCTTTGATAAGAGGTGGGGAGATATAGTGTGACCTCAGTGAGTGCAGGGAACACATGTCTTATTTATCTTTTTTCATCTTCCGTGGCCTTTAAGAAAATGGTGCATATAGTAGATATTTAGAAATTGAGCGATTGAATCATCCATGCTTCCAGTATTCACTGCGCATCTACCATGTGCCAATACTGAGGACATGATGATGCACAAGGCAGAGATGTGCCTGGAGTGTTTAAAGTAGACAAGTAACTCCACATAGAATGACATCATTACTGTTTAGAGTCACTGACTGGACACTTGAAAGGTTTGCACCTCTGAACAAAGTGCTCATCACAAAGTCTTAAGCACATTGCCCAGCGTGGTATCTTTTTCAAGAGGGTGGTACGTGTTTTGAAAATGTGTGCGGGATGGCTTGGCTGTATTTCGCCAACTCGTTGCGCACCTTTTTCTCTTTTGTAGGGAATTGAGAAAGCAAGAGTTAGCATGAATGTTGCTAACGGCGACCTCCTCTTTTCTTTCCAATTACAGTCTCAGAAGCAGAACATCGATATTAACAGACAAGCCAAGTTTGCCGCCACCCCTTCGTTTGCTTTGTTTGTCAATCTCAAAAATGTGGTTTGTAAAATAGGAGAAGACGCTGAAGTGTTCATGTCTCTCTATGACCCTGTGGAGTTCAGATTCATCAGGTCGGTGACATCCCCTGGCCGCTGGCTTCCCTCTGTGGTTAGCGGTAGAAGAAGGGCATGGGAACCGCCCCAAAGTCCTGCTCTTCCCGAGAGCCCCGGGGACCCCCAGCTGGCCAGAACCCCCCGAGCGGCTGAGCCGGGTGCGCTCTTGGCACAGCGCGACGACGGGGAGAAGCCTTCTTAGTCCTCGGCGCAGAGTCGTAGCGACTGCGGGTGGTCTTTTAATACTTTAAGGGCCTAGCTAGAGGTTGAATTAGTGCTTTGTCTCCTGTGTCCTCTTCTTCGGATTTTTACATTTCTGGAGCTCCCCCTCCCCCCTCCAGATAGCACTCTTCTCTCAGCCATGCTCTGGTGAACTTTTGGTCTCTGAATGTCATTTCTGTGACCTTGTCCTGCCGTTGCTTCCTCCAGACGACTGGCTGGAGCGTGCCTAGAGTGTGGCTTCCCGCAGGGGAGCGTTGAGCCGGCTTTTGTCGAAGGAAAGCATTGCAGATGCCGCCTCTGGCATCTCACCGTTTCTAGCCTGATGGTTTCTTTCCCAGCTCTTGACTGTGGCCTCAGTATTCCTTTCTGTTTGCCCAGAGAGAAGAGTGATTGTCTAAACTAGGTGTGAACTGTCGCGTGTGTTTTACAAGCACCAGCGTCTCTGTTTGCACTATTTAAAATCTAAAACTGAGTATATGATGGAAAACAACGAAGTGGTGAATTTCGTTCTCACCTCTGATGAGGACTTTATTTCTTCTTGCTGCATAATACAATCTGTGCTTTTAGGTTGTGTCTGGTTTGTCATAGGCTCTGAAATAAACATGAAGTGGGTGAATTTTTTATCATAGTCATTCTAGATGAAGAAATATGTTTTTAAAATAAAACACTTGGAAACGCCATTTGCAAGTACTTCCATTGCAGTTATAACCCAAGAGATCCAAAATTAAAACCTCCCAAGGATTTTGTGGCATCTTTGTGTGGGAAATTACTTATCTTACATGACCATTGAAAAAGTAGCTCTGTTCAGTGTTGCCGGCATTACAAACTCCCATGGCTGTCCGTGTAGGGGACCTCTGTAGTACGAAGAATGAGTCACTGTGGATGTGCATTTGATTCCCTGTTAAATTTGAAAATTTTCTTTTATTTCTTTTTTTTTTTTTAGTGAAAACTACCTGGTTCGCTGGTCAAGTTCGGGATTACCTAAAGATATAGACCGACTACATAACCTGCGAGCTGTTTTTACTGTAAGTGTACCCAAAGAATGTTCAGTTTATTCACTCACCCAGATGACTGTATTTAGTGACCTTTCTCCGTCTCCACTCTCAGATTGCCTGTAATAAATTTGCACTCTTAATAATGAAGAGCCTTCCCAGAAATCTTCCAAGGCCTCAGTTACCCTCAGAATTACTGTGGCAGAAGTTTACTCCATCACCATCACGCATGTGTCTTCAACCGTCTCTTACGTTCACTTCACGCTAATTGACTGTTGTTACTCAATTCCTTTAGTCACATGCATAACTGATGAACATGCTAGAAACTGGTAGGAGAAAAGAGCCTCAACCCATCTTTTTGCTGTTTCAATGGAACCTGCAGTGAAAAATGATTTTCCAAAATAATTCATGGAAATTAATATTTCTAGGACCTTGGAAGCAAAGACCTGAAAAGGGAGAAAATCAGTTTCGTCTGTCAGATTGTTCGCGTGGGCCGCATGGAGCTGAGGGACAACAGCACGCGGAGACTGACCTCCGGGCTGCGGCGGCCTTTCGGGGTGGCCGGTAAGCACGTTTTCTCTTTTCCTCTGGGAGTTTTACATCATCAGGCTCGCTGTGAATAAGAACTGCTGGTGAATGCTGGGCAGTGGGCAGCTTTGATTCGTAAGGTTTGCCTTGGAGAGAAAAATAACTACACGTTCTTTCCCGTGGTTTCAAATCGATGGCTGGGCAGGATGCCTCTGAACACAGACTTTAAAGGGAAATCAGGCAATTTACTTTTATTTATTTATTTATTTATATTTATTTATATTCTATTAGAGAAGCTGTGAGTTTACAAAACAATCACGCACAGTGCGTAGAATTCCCATCCAGCACCCCTCCACCACGCCTTGCGATGCTGGGGAATACTCGTTACAGAGTATGAAAAGATCATCAGACTGTTAGCACCCTCTGTGGTCCATCGGTACAGCATTTTATTCTAATGTGGATCCCACCTCATCTCGGGGGTGCTCGTGTGCCGGAGGCCGGCCCGGGCTTCAGGGTTTCCGTGCTTGGCAATTGATTTAGGCGCGGCTTCACGCAGGTTGGTTGGAAGAGGAACGGTGCAGCGTGAACCACGAAGTGGGTGGAGTTGTCTTGAGAGGTGTTTAGTCTCCCTATTTGTGCTCTGGTTTTTCTTGGTGATGGCACAAGAAAAGTGAGAGGTTAGTGTTCTGTGCTTCTAATTAGTTGACCTCTTCCATCGTCACTCTCATTTTTCATGATTTTGGGAAATGGTTGCCTTGGAATTTCGTAGTCCAGCCCTGAGGTGTTTGTCCTCATCCATTTTGTGATTCATGGGATTTATATGCATATATGTACGTGGAAAAAGTTCTTGGTTCCTGATAGATAACTGGGTTTCTTGTATGTGACAATAACTGTGGAAGACCCTCTTTACCTTGGCTTCCAGGAAACTCGGGGCTCATTTTGTAGAAAGTTTCTAAGCTAAGATCTGACTTAGTGAATATTCTGGATTTTTCTTGAAAATATTTAAGTAAACAATTTGCTGTTTTTTTAAACAATAAATAATAACTATGATATAGAAATAATGAGATAGAAAGCATATTAATTCATTTCACTTCCTTTTACCAACAGAGCTAAGTAATGAGGTATGTCACTGAGTTTTCCATTTGTGAGTGAAATTCTGAGGGTGAGGATGCTTTCCTGAGGTCTGGGTAACCTTGGGCTTGGTAAATCATTGCATATAGCATAGGCTGACATTGTGATCCCTTGCTTTTAAACAGTATTCCTTGAATGCATAGTTTAAAATCGTCCCTGTCTTTTTCAGAACCGGTAGCATCTCTTATGTGTAATCCGCTATCACATTTATTAATTAATTAATTTATTTTTCGCTATTACATTTAGCTGCCTGTGATTTTTGAGTGGTTCTTTATTGTCTTTCCCACCTAAATGGTAGTTTTGAGAAAATATTTTATTTGCCCTCAGGTGCATTATGCTTAGCTTATGTGAGCAGGGAAATCTTTGACAGTATATGTAAGTTGGACCTCTTTCAAGCACTGATGCTTTAGATCCTTTGGTTATTCAATTACCAATTAAGTGATAATTTCCTTTGGATGCTTAGTAAGGAGGGAAACCTTTAGATTTCTTAGAACAAAGACTAAATGTAGACCGGAAGCTGAGGGCTCCCCCTCCCCCCACCCGTTCTGATTAAAACGGGAATTTTGTCAGCTTTGTAAGAGGTTGAATTTCTGTGCTCCAGGGAGCGGCAGGTGGAGAGGTTGATGTGTCCAGGTGTAGCTGGCCCTGCTGGGGCGTTCCTAACGTGCTCGCTTGCCCTGAGTGGGGTCCGAGGTTAGTGGAGTACTCCGGAACCTGGCCAGTACCTACCCGCATGTGGCATTCTCCATGGATTTGTGAAGCCTGGGTTCTTCTCTGGCTAGGGCAGGTAGCCCTGGGACAATATCTGGTTTCGGGGGCCCCACCGGTTTAGTGTTGACAGAGTCGCCTGGGCTGCTGGGGCGCTGGCCACAGGGCTCCCATCTGGCTGCTGGACTTCTGTGCCCATGCCATGGATGTACCCAAGGGCCCTGCTTCCACCTGGACTGGTCTCTTCAGCATCACATCCCTGAGTACCTACTTGTCTTGGGGACGCAGGGGTCCTGGAACCTCACCCCAAGGCTGAATTCTAGCCTCCTTTTCCCCATTTCTGCACTGAGTTCTCCAGAGTGTGTCCGCTCTTTGCTTCTTGCTCTGCTGGAGAGCGGAGCCTTCGCCCTGCTCTGTGGTTGTTGTAAAGAACCAACAGGACGTGCTTGGAGATACTCGGTGGCGGTTTTTTTTTCGTTGGAAGATTTCAGGCTCTTAGCTGTTACAGTCAGGTTTCCAGGTCTCCCGGGCACTGTCTGGGCGCTCGCTTCCGAGAAAGCACTTGCCCAGCAGTTGCGCGTTTCCTTGGCTCTCGCCGCGCTTGCCTGAGCGCTGAGCTCGTGGCATCTCTGGGTCCCCAGCTCCTGCACGGAGCAGCTTTGAGGAGAAAGGGCGCCGGGTGCTCCCTTGGCCTCCGCGGTCCCTGCCGAGGGCCCTGCTGTCCTGGTGTTGTTTGGCTGGGGTGCTCCTGTAAATAAAACGTGTGTTCCAAACCCGTACACACCTTCTTCCAAGGACCCTGGTGTTCTGCTTGTAGATTTCCCAGTTGCCTTGGGATTGCTCTGCTCTTGGACAGGACGGAGTAGATGTCCTTGTGTTACTTGGCTATGTAAATTTTTGGCACAAAAGTACAAAATACTTTAATGCAGTGATTTTCAAACCTAATTATACATGAGAACAATCTGGGGAGCTTTTAAAAAATATTGTTGCCCAAGCCTCACTCCTGACCAATTAAATCAGAATCTCTGCTTTAACCAAAATTACCTGTGAGTCACTAATGGGAAACTGTGACCTGCAGTGCGCGGCCATCAGACCCCCCGCCCCCCTGGTCAGATGCAGACATTGTGCATTTCCAGGGGCGTTGCCTCCCCTTGAGGAAGAACATGCTTCTCACTCGCTCACTACGTCCTCCAACCAATGCCCTCTTCTCTGTGAAGAAGGGCCGCTTCGTACCTCTAAGAAGGTGCTTCCACTTTGTGGTAATTGCATCCTGCCCATTCATACGCAACTTTCATTTCCACATTCAAATTTAACTTGGAGGCTCTAAACATAATGACTTCTGCATGTCCCCGTCCATAAAAATAACCGTCTTCATGGACCTTTAAGCTTGCAGTTCTTAGGCTTCCATTGAAAATAATACTTAACATTCCCATCGTCCCAAAAGTTCTCCTGGATGGCGTAGCTCTAGGATGCCAGATGGATTAAAGGAAAGGAAATTATTAAAATGCAGAGCTGCCATTTGAGCCCCAACCCCATTTGGGGCCGCATTTTCGGGCAACTGAATTTGTTTTTCAAACAAGGAAATGATTTCAACTTGAACATAAGCAAATTCCACCTTGCAATTTATATTGTTGGCCAGAAGATGTTCCGATGTTCCTTTATTTGTTCACTTTTACCTATGATTACAGCATTTAAGCAAAACACTCTCTTCTTCTTTTCTTGTCCCCAGTGATGGATGTAACAGATATAATAAATGGAAAAGTAGATGATGAAGATAAACAACATTTCATTCCCTTTCAGCCGTAAGTATGGAGCAATCAAAGTACTTAACCAGATAGAATGTAGAAAATGTATGTTTGTAATAATTATCTTCATAATTCAGTTTATAAATTAAGCATAAATAGAGACTGATTATTTTATAATAATGAAAACCTCTTTAGTCACTGCTAGAGCACATGCAAGTTTTTGCAGCCGTAAGAATCCTGGGTTAAAGTTTGTTTACGGTCTAGAAGTTGAGATTCCTGAATTGCCTCATCACATAGGATGTGCAGAATTACAATTCTGCTCTGAGCGTAAAGGTTTCTTTACCTAATCGATTTATTCCGGTAGCTATTCACATTTTCAAAATACTATACTTTCAAATTCATCACAGGAGGTTGTTTTTAAACTAGGAAACCAAGCAAAATGATGAATTCTTTTGTAAAGTGAGAAATAATACTGTAAAGCAAATACTCAGGCAACTCTTTCTTCTGTCTCGGTTTTTGATTTGAGTGGACTAAATCCGGGCTCGTCGTTACTTAGACTTTGTCTAGTTCTGACTGAAGTCTTTAGGGAGGTGTGGGAAGCTCGGAAAGCACTTGGCGGAGATTCGTGAAATTGATTCTCAGATTTGAAGGTGAGCCTGAGGACAAGGGTGAAGGATTGGTGTTAATTCCCTGGGGATTAGAGCAAGAGGCACCTGGCTGCCGGCTGCTGGCCAGCTCGCGCACCTCCCTGCCTCCGGCAGAGGTGGAGAGGAAGGAGGGGCATGAAAACACGCAGTTAATCCCAAGGGGCAGCTTCCTCCTGGGCATGTGGAGCAGTAGAACAGTAAAGTCAGCATGCCCTCAGTCCTGCCTGTTTTCCCTCAGTTTTGTTTTCACTTCAGTAATGTGCAGCTTGAAACAGAGTTTTGGTTTAGAAATTTTGCATTGTTCTCAGATGACGCCTGAGAGACTTGGGGGACTGGGGATGCTTGGAGGGTGGTTGAAGGAGCACTGTCCTGGGAGCAGGAGATGTGAGCCCTGCTTTCTTTGACCCCACGTACCCACCTGAGAGCTCCCCCCACCCAGGGCAGAGCGCCCCTCATTTGCTATGCGAATAGTGTCGTTTTCTTTGCAGCCAGCCTGTTGGGTCAGATAGCAAAATAAGGGTTTCTAGAGCTCAGCAGATTTTGCAATCTTCTTGAGGTGAAAAACAGAAAACCTCACTTATCTAAGGAGGCAGGGGGCTCTGATGGCCACACACCTTATCTAAGTTGAGTTAAGCATATCTCGCTCAGCACGACTGGCGGCCAGGATCCTTTGTGGTTTAAATGCTTTAGATTTACTGCACTGTCCAGTACAGTCAGCACTAGCCACATGTAGCTGTTTAAATTTAAATTCGTTAACATTAAAAATAAAAGAAAAAAACCTGAGCTCTTCTGTCATACTGGTCACATCTCAACTCTTTGGTAGCCATGTGTGCCTAGTGGCCACCATTCTCGAAAGTGCAGCTGCAGGACATTCTGTCATCGCTGAACGTTCTGCTGGACAGAGCTGATTTGGAATCATACCCACTGAAGCTAGTTACAGAGGAAGCACTGTTCTGCAGAATCTAGAATTTTCTCAGTAAACAACGGCAATATCATTTTGAACATGGTCAGACATCATGGTAATAAATAAAATACACCTTTATAAAGGTATAATATTAAGTCAGTTCATTTGCCCATGAGAAATAATGCAACCCCATGCTCTTTTGAATATGATTTTATGTTTTAGATCTTGGGATTGCTTGATACCCAAATGTACTATTAAGTTGAAATTACCTGTTGTTTCCTAGTGTCTTCTTGGAAAACTCAAGAGGAGAAAAAAGTTTGGCTATTGTTTGACAAATTAGGAGGTTAGTTTTATAGTCACTAGAGCTCACAGGGAAACGTTATGAGCTATTTGATTGCCTGCATATTTTCGTCGTCTTCTATCTGGTAGGGAAAACGTCCACTTTACAAAATATGATTGCACATTCAACTCTTATTGTAATTTGTGGCTCTTTGCCCCATGAAAGGAAGAACACTATACAGATTAATATTTACAATGTTAGAAACAAAAGAGCAGCATGATTTTAATAGCAAAATAAGCAACGAAACCAGTTCTTTGGGAAATGCTATGCTAATGAACCTGTCTTTTGCTCCATTACAACTGATTTATGATCTCACAGGATGGTTTTTGGGAAAGAAGCACAGTGTACATTTCTCTATCTGTTTTTCTCTCTCTGTCTTTTAATTTGGTGAAGTAAATTAAAACTGTCCTCAGTTCTCTTGAGCTCCCTTACGTAATGAATAACATTGACCTTGTCTCTAGAGTTGATTTTAAGCATTATGTACATGATGTATATTTTCTTGCTCATTTCACATTGTGCTTTGTTGCGCTACATGGTATTTCTGTTTTCATATGTTGTCTGTCTGTTTTTTCATTGACTTGGTCCTAGTATGGCATCTACTAAGGCTCCTGGGCCATCGATGCTTTCATGCTGTTACGTTTATAAATGTTGCACCGTTTCACTCTTCAGACAGAGTGGGTGTATTCGCGGAAGACTGTGCCTCTCTCACATTCAATCATTCGAGGTTATATTGAGCACAGTCTGATGGAGCAGATGGTGGTCAGAGGGCTTCGTGAGAAGCTAGGTTGGAGGATTCTTTCTTTATTTTTCTCCACCTGGATTTGCTTTTCCCTTCAAAACCACCTGCCCCTCGACCAGACAATGGTGAGGAATCATTGAAATTGGAGACCTGGCCAAAAACGTCCCTTGGGATTCGCAGCCCTTCAACCACGGTACTTGCGGATAAGTCCTTTTTTCCCTGCTGTCTGGTAGAAATGGAGCAGAGGCCTGGTGCATATGTATTTCCCGGGGAAAGGGTCGGCCTCGTTGGCTGTAGTTCGCGCGTGGTTCGCCATTTTCCTGACCAGTGCTCTCCCTGTCTCTCTTGTTGCCTATCCTGCCCTCTGTTGTGCTTTGTCTCACGATGGCTCTGTCACGCTCGGTGACGATGGTCTCTTGTGCTCCCTTGTCACTGTGCCCTCTGGGTCTCTGCCCCTTGTCTCCTGTGCTGTTGGTCGTCCCGTGCCCTCCAGGCTCGCGTTGGACGACGCCATCCGACACAAGCCGCTCAACATGTCATCCCGTTTTTCACCCAGGGTGGCAGGGGAGAATGACTTCCTTCAGACTGTTATAAACAAAGTGATCACTGCTAAAGAAGTCAACCACAAGGGCCAGGGTATGTACTTTATTTTTCGTTATTATTGATGTTTGTGTATGTTAATGTCCGACGGTTCTCTCTGGTTTATATTTTGTGTTTTATTTGATGATGATGACAAAACAGCATTGGAGGACGGTGGGTAATAGTTGTCCCGGATACAGCATACGAGGGTTTTCTTTTCTTTTCTTTTTTATTTATTCCCCCCTTTCCCCAGATGGTTCTCTCATCTGTCTGCTCATTGTTTGCTTGCCTTCTCCAGGAGGCACTGAAAACCGAACCTGGGACCTCCCACATGGGAGGCGAGTGCCCAACAGCCTGAGCCACACCCGTTCCCTGTGGGCTGCGGTGCCTGCTGGCTTGTGGCATCTGCTCGTTTAGGCGTCTGCTCATTGCAGCGGGTGCAGCTCCTGTTTGTCTTATTTCGGAGGCACCAGGACCTGAACCCGGGACCTCCTGTGTGGTAGGCATGCGCCCAACTGGTTGAGCCACCTCCACTTCCCCGAGGGTTTTCTTTTGGTCGCCTTCCTGAGTGTTGCCGAGAGCACCACCGTCCTGGGGGAGAGAGGGAGCAGGAGTAAGAGAGAATTAAATGCTTGCCAAGAGCCTAGAGTTGATGAGCCTGGAGGTAACTCATCCCGTTGGCTCACGCATTCTCCTCTGGACGCCTCCTCTCGTCCTAGCCGTTTTAAAGAAAAGACTTGGGATGCCTTCATGGGCACAGGCATTGTGACTGTCCATGGGCCGTCATTTCACCCCGCTGTCGAGAGAAACCTGGAGAACGTAATCATAACCCACCTCGGCACCGGCTGCTTTGCTTTTTTTTGTGCTCCCTGCTTTTCTGAGCCCCCCCTGCCCACTGTCCCCCGGGAAAGTGGCTTCATTTGTGCAGACTGGGGTTCCCCTTCGATTCTATTACTGAAGTGATTTGTCCTGCTCCACTCCCATTCTCGCACTCATCGTTTTTAATCCCAGGCCGACAGGTTTCCGAGCGGCTGACCTTATGTTGGCAGAAGCAATGAATCAATCACCTTGGGGCTGGTGACAGTTGTTCTCGGGGCTGGCCAGGATGGCTGTCAGGAAACCACTGTTGCCAAGGCCCCAGTTCCAGTGGGGGGCAGTCGCCATCAGGACGTCAGGCGTCTGACTCTGTGCTTAGCGCCCTGGGGAAGTCCATGCCTCAGTCCTCGACGCGGGGCAGATGTGCCGTAAACCCAAAGAGGTCGGGTGAATGGGCCTGTGTCTTTCTGCAGTTACCTTGTGTCACTAGATGTTTTCCAAACAAAGATCTTGATTCGCTTCCCGCTACTCTAAAGGAGAGTATGAGTTGAGTCTGAAGCATGTTCTGGAAGAATGAGCTGTCCCCATGGCTCTGCAGGGATATGCAGCTTTCTCTTGGCATGAATTCACTTTATTTTATCCTTCCTTCCTCTGCCCCCTCCCTGGCAAACAACAGCAAAACAGAAACCCCGACCCAAAGTAAAGGAAATGTGGCCTTTCCTGACGGGGCAAATTTCATCCGACCTGGGACCCAGGGCCCATCTCCTCGTAAAGGAACAGCCCTCCCAATTTGCACGTTAATTGAAAACTACTGGGAGATCCAATCAGAGCTGTTTAGGTTGGGGGGACTCTCAGGCTGGGAGGGGCTGTTCAGGGGGCCCCGTGGATCTCCAGTTCTTGCAGAGCTACCAGACTTTTGATAAACTTTAGTACAGAGAGTCCCCCAGGAAAAGTGGAGACTGGTGTCAGGCCAGCAGGCAATTACTAGGAAAGAGGACCCGAAACCTGGCCTGCCCACACCCCGGCGAGGTGGCCCACAGTGTTGAAGCAAGCGGTTGATGCTGATGCCAGCAGGGCCCAATCCCTAAACTCCCAGGAGGTTGGGGATGGGGGTTTGTTTTCAGGTCACAGAGAGAAACGTGGGACAAGGACATCGATGGTTTTTTTAAGGGGACCACAGGAGCCTTCCTGAGCCAAAGTGCCCTTGGCGACCTTCCTGGCTCAGCTCGACCTTGAAAGAGCCGGGCCCAGGAAGGCCATGCAGGACTCGTGCTAGGTCTGTGGGGCTCTGCCCCTCGGCTCCCCCGTTTTCTTCATCAGTGCTCACCAGCCCTGGCCTGATGTTCGGCTTCTCCAGGGGGCCACAGTCAAGGGCACTGGGGGTGCAGCAGCAGCAAGTAAATATTTCTCATCTCAAAAGCCCGGTGAGTTTTCCCCACTCATCTGTCTGTCCTAAGCTCGGCTCGAGGCTTTGGCCTATTTTTGGTTTTTGTCAACATGTTTTCTTGTCACAATTGGCGGTCTTTAACTCAAATTACTCTGAACCCCAAACCCAGAGGTGCTAGTGCTTTATGTGGCCAGTGAAACCTCGCTCACCCCTAGCCATCTGCTCCTATTGTTTGAGACAGCGGATGCTGATTCCAATTGTTTTTAGTTAAGCAAAAGTCAAACCCAAACTCATTTTGTCTTTGGTCAAAATTGGCCTCATTTTCTTCCACGAGGAAAGAGTTTAAAACTCAGCGAAATCAGGAAAATTCTACCCTCGTGTTTAAATTTTGTCATCACAGATTGAATTGTGTCACAGAGATGCTAGTCTGTGAGCTAAGAGAGTTGAGTAAGCTGGGTTTCGTGAGAAGGGAAATGCGTCTGCGTTACAGGATTTTGGAAAGGCCTGAAACCGTTCATCCTCACTTCATTACCTCCCCGTGTCTGGCCGGCTTTTGCAGTTTGAGTCTTTCTGCAGACATCCTTTCCTCTGGGAGACTTTGGGAATCACACGTGGGGACTAGCCCTTGAGCTGCACCCTCATGTCGCCAGGGAGGACCAGCTCCATGTTGACTGCAGTCACATTCACCTTGCCCTTCGGTGGGCATCTTCTTGGCGTGGTCTGCCCTTCTGGAGTTCAGAGCCATGGGTTAGGGCGGGAATGGCCCAGCCCTTCGAAGGTCCATCTGCTCACCTGTCCTCCAGATTCTTGGGTTAGGCACACGGCTTGGTGAGCAGAGTTCGGCTGCAATTTCTCTGCCCCTGGCATTTCGTATCCAGCTGCCCTGTGCAGTGCACAGCCTGAGCAGTGGTGCATGTGCCGCTGTGTGGATGCTGCCCTGTGACACAGTAGAAGGATGGACCTCCTTCCATGGGTTATGCTTTCCTCCTTCTTCTTCAACCTCTCCCTTCCATCATCTGGAATTTCCTGTCTTTAAAAAAAA
>JAQZBX010022160.1:0-31758 GCA_029593785.1 Cabassous unicinctus | reverse complement strand
TTATTGACAGCAGTGATGCTGAAGAACCACAAGGAGCTGGGCTGTTTGCTTTCAGATTTAGCGGTTGTTTAGACAAGCAGGACTCTATTCTTACTCAGACCTGAGTGAGCTGTGCCTCAAGGTTGAAAAGGAATCAGGGAACATAAGGGAAAAAAAGTTCTTTCTTAACTTAGATTTCTCTGATATAGTTATTGACTTTCCTTGAGAATTTTCTTTGTCCCTAATGCTATTTCTTCCCACTCTTCTGCCTCATCCAATCTCTCGTTTCCCAAAAGGCAAAGCAAATAAAAGCAACAACAACACAAAAACTGAGTATTACCCCACCCCCCCAAGTAAACAAACAAGTTGAAACATTCAGGAGCGCTGTCCCCCCTGGTTGGGAACATGAGTCCAGGCCCCCTGGAAGTGTCATTGGGGAGGTGCCAGTCTCAGAAGGAGGGCTGAGGAACCAGCATTTACTGAGTGCCTATTATGTATCAACTTTAGGAACCAAAAATTATTGAGTGTCTACTATGTATCAACTTCAGGAACCCAACAATTAATGAGCGTCTATTATCTATCAGCTTAAGGAACCCAGCGGTTATTGAGTGCCTACTATGTGTCAACTTTTAAAACTCTGAAAAGTGGTAATATTCCCATTTTATGGAAAAGGAAATGATGCTCTGAGGACACCCAGCTAGAAAGTTCTGGATTTGAATCCAGGTCTGTCTCAGCTTGTTTATGTCTCTCCATAAAGGAAGCAATTTAGTGGTCTGGGCAACTGAGAAAGGGACAAAATACCCCCACTGGTCATTGCTCTGAGCTCAGAGGAAAGAAGGTAGTCAGAATTCTTTTCCCTTCAAAGCAGAGCATTTTGATGGCTTGGATACGTGGACGTTTATACCTTTTTAGCGATCCTATAAAATCAAACAATTGAACTTTCAGCTTTAAGAACAATTACCTGGAAAGATTGGGATAGACAGCCCCACCTCTTTGCTGGCCCCCAGTGTCTCTTTGAGTCTCACTCTATCCCTGGGGGCTAGTAGTTGAGAACCGGTTGAGTCCATCTTTGGAACCCTGGCCTAGAACTTCCTAGGAGGTGTTTGCAGAATTCTCTCTGACATGAATGAATTTTCATACCAGGGGACAATTTTCACTTGCCTACTTAGGTTAGGGATGGTGAGATTTGACGCTGCTCATGAAACATCGTGATGTTCTACTTAATGCTAGTGAAGATGCCTGTGGTCGAATCGGCAAATGCCCCCAGTGGGGATATCAGTAAAGCTAAGAGCTGTGCTCTTGTTCCTTCTGGTTTAAAAAGAAAGCCCAGCATTCACCGTTCTCACCTCCCTGCTAACTTGTGGTAACAGTGGCAACGAAGGGGGGAGGGAAGGAAGAGAAGTCATGGTGAAGCAAAAGGTGTAACAGTTATTGTTTGTTACTATTTTTTTTTTTAAATCACAATCAAAATGGACAAAAGTTGCTATTAAGCCCATTTCCTGTGTTTTTAAAAAAAATCTTGTGGTTAAAGAAAAGAGAAGCATAAAAAATCAAGTCCATTTAAGCTTGAAAAGAAACCCACAGTGGTGGATTTGCACTAGGCCTTAATTGGCCCAGTTGACCTTCTCTGCTGTATTTACAATTGCCTTAAAATTGTAAGCAGATGTTTGAAAGCCCTTCTTTAATAGGTCTTCAACATCTGTTTCACCCACACTGCTGCCCACCAAAGCAGCTGTAATTAGGGAACACCTAATGCATACAGTGTTCCTTATGGGCCCAATCGATCGGGTTTCTCCCTGAGGTATTAAAATTGACCCTTATTTTCGCTTTTATTTGAATAAATTTTGCATCACATATTCTTATACAGAAGAACAGTGTGCCAGTTCAGTACAGAAAAGCATGATAGTTTATTCTCCATAATGGATTTTAAAAGCCATGCCTGTCTATTCACTTACCCTGGGTGAAAAATGTTTCCATGCACAATTGCAAGCTCTTGAAAATGTGTGAAAGCTTTTATTCTTTCCTGCTGTTTGTGTGTTCTGAAATAAGTATTTCCTACAAAACTATCAGAGTGAAATGGGGGACTCTCAAAAGCTCAAGGCGAGCGTTATTGATTGAGATAGCCTCATGAGAATGCATTTATTTTGATTGCTTGGATGTGGCTCAAGCGATTGGGCTCCCGTCTACCATATGGGAGGCCCCGGGTTCGTTTCCCAGGGCCTCCTGGCGAAGGCAAGCTGGACCCCCTGCAGAGAGCTGATGGCCTGCGCCCCATGGAGAGCTGAGCTGGTGCAGCAAGATGGCGCAACAAAGGGAGATGCAGAGGAGAGACAGTGAGAGACATAACAAACCAGGGAGCTGAGGTGGCCCATGCAATTGAGTGCCACTCTCCCACACCAGAGGTCCCGAGATCGGTTCCCAGTGCCTCCTAAAGAGAAAGACGAGAAGAAAAGACAAGCAGACACAGAAAGAACACACAGCGAATGGACACAGAGAGCAGACAGTGAGCACAAACAACAGTGGTGGGGGGGGATAAAAAAAATAGCATAAGAAGAATACATTTTTTAAAAAAGGAAATAATTACTCGTGCATAGTGGTCTAAGATGTCATTTTGTACATTAGAATCTAATGTACAAAACTTCAGAAAAAAATTTTTGTATGTGTTTTATATTGTACGATAACATTGTACATACCTCATGAATTTTACTAAGGTTGATACGGGATGATGTATGCTTAATAATTAGATTCTATAAATTTGTATCATTCATTTCAATTGCTTAAAAGGGAATTACTCTTTTAAGAATTAGTTTCTTAAAATTATATCTTTAGTGTAATAATGGATATTTATTTTAAATGACTTATCTGAGGCAAGATATGTTCAATTTAAGGTGGTTGAGTATTAATAGGCTCATTTCAGCTCTGTATTCTAGGGTGTGTTTTTTACCTGAAAATTTTTTCCATATAGAAGTCAAAGTCTAGAAGAGAAGAAATACAGCAGGGAGAAGCACCCAGTTCCAAATACATGAAAAGCAACAGACAGATGCCAGGCCTAGAAAAGAGTGAAGAAATCATTGGTGGGTGACATTTCACTTCCGGCACTGCCCTCCTTCCAGCAGGTGGTTCAGTTGATGTAGGCATGTGGCAGTCAGGGCTGGGGCATAGAGTGGCCTGAGCTGCCCAGGTGTGTGATTGTGAGCCAGCACAGACTTTTTTCCCCCAGCAGTGGAGGCAGACTTTAAAAAAACCGTTTTCATTAAAATATAATATGCATGCAGAGAAGTGTACAGATCCTAACGGTGTGGCACTCGAATTTTTACAAATTAAACTCAAGCATATGACCAGATCAAGAGATAGAACGGTTCCAGCTCCCCAGAGGCCTGTCATTCCTTCCGGTCACCAGCTCCCTCCAAGGAAACACTGCCTGGACCCCTGGCACCATCTTGGTTTTGCCTGGTTTGGGACTTTATACAAATGGAAACACGCAGCACATTCTGTCTTGGGTTCTGACTTGCTGGCTCAGCCACGTCCTTGCATATGTTGAGGTTTGTTATTCTCATTGCTTTGAAGTACTCCATTGGGGGAATATTCCACAATGTGCTGACCTGTTCCACTACTGATGAGCATCTGGGCTGCTTCTGGTTTGGGGCTATGATGAATAGTTTGGGTCCTGTCTTAGTGAGCATGTGTAAGCATTCCTGCTGTTTGCAAACAGGACAGTTTAAGTCACATTCAATCTCTTAAAACGTAAGTGTAAGCCAACTGAGTCTGAATATTTTTGGTAAACTAAGAAACACTCTTCATTTATGGTGGTCTGATGGGAAATAACTAAATGCCAAAACTTTTTTATTGTATGTGCCTAAGCCCCTCTCATTTTTTATTGAGATATTAATTCACATGCATAAAATTCATCTTCCTAGAAGTTTTATCCCCATAATGCTTCCCCATCCCTCTTTGAAAAATCAAGATTCTAATGGACTTTTTTTCTAATGGAGATTACAAATTTAATCTAAAAGCAATGTTGTGATTTAGTCTAAAAGTCTTTCCTTCTCGTCATTTTAGGAACATTATTTCATAACTGTCTCATTTTCAACATGGCGACATTGGTCACCTGGCTTTAACTCTAAAATATGAGAGACATTGATCATTTTTGAGGATCATAATTTCACTATAGGCAATCCAAAAGCACTTCAAAGAAAATCTTTAGTATAGAATTTCTTCAGGTGAATTTTTTTTTAGGTTAACTGAATATTTTTCCATGGAAAGTGTTTTTTTGGTTAAAACTATACTTTTATATTCCTCTAGCCCCCATTAACAGTTGTGGAAGCCTTCTTCAACAGTAAAGAGTAGGCTGAATTAAAATATATATAGTTACTTTTTCTAGGAATAGGTTATTTTCATTTTTGAGAATAGTAATTTTGCTTTAAACCAAATGCACGTTAGGTAACATGGTGCTCTCGTGCTCTTGCGCTCGCTCTCTCTCTCTCTGTCTCTCTCTCTGTTGTGTGAGTATGTAAAAATTAGCAAAGAAATTCCTATTAGGATAAGTAAGTCTATAAGATGTTGTAGGTTACTTGAATAAAATCAGGCATACTTTTTCTGTTTATGAGCAATATTAGATACAGCTTTTACCTTCATTATGACTAATGGACTCTTACTATAAGACCAGAGTTTACTTTTTTTTTCATTAAAAAAAGTTTATTGAAGTATATCATTCATACATGAGCATACATAAACAATAAGTGTATAGTAAAAGTTATGAACTTCCAAAACAAACACACATAAAATCATATAGGGCTCCCATACATCACCCCACCACCAACACCTTGCATTGTTGTGAAACATTTGTTACAAATTATGAAAGAGCATGTCAAAATATTACTACTAATTATAGTTCATATCTTACATTTGGTGTTTTCCCCCCAACCCACCCTATGATTAACACCCTGTATTAATATTATATATTTGTTGTAGTTCATGAGAGAACATTCTCATATTCTATTAACCACAGTCCATCTTCCACCACAGGATTCCCTGTGTTATACAGTCCCATTCCTTGTACAATCCATTCAAAATGTACACTCAGTGGCTCTCAGTTTCCTTACAGAGTTGTGCTGTCATCAGCTCAGTCCATTTCAGAATGTTTTTATTGCTCCAAAAGGAAAAATTCCATGCTCCCTATTTTTGACCTTTAGAATTGATATATCTACTTTGCCATTGCTGCAAAAAATTACAATATTACTGTTAACTATTGTCCATAACTTACATTAGTTGTAATTTTATCTTGAGATTTTTTTTCTGCTTGGAAAGCACTTCTAACATTGTACTAACAAACTAGAAATAGGCTCTTTATAAGTTAAATAACACTTTTATTACTCAGTAGTCTTAGCATCCAGAGAAATACAATTGGTAACTTTAGAATTTATCATTCAAGTTAATAGGCAGTCGTATGCTACTGTCTTGATTTACTTGTGCTAATGGAATTGGGTTGGAAAACCCATATAACATCATGACAGATCCACACTTGGGTATGAGGGATCTCCTTATATCTTAAGACATTTTGAAATTTTCCAGAACACTCGTGTGAGATATTACCATGAGCTGGACTATCTTCCTATGAACTTATTGACCATTTGGGTTTCTTCTGTGATGTGCCTTTCAGTTTCCTTTACCCATCTTTTGAGGGGTTGTTAGTCTTTTTCTCACTTTATTTATAGGAACTCTTTATATATTCAGTATACTGATTCTCTGTTTCATAAGTTGTAAATGTCTTCTCCCCAAGTCTTTTTGCAGGTTTTCCTTTTGCCATTTTCCAACACATAGCCTGTGGTTAGTGTTGTACATGTTGCTTGTCGGTCACAGTGAGCCTCTGTTGATGAGCACCCTGGTGTGTTGGTGCTCATATTAAATCAGGCAGCTGCATTCTGAGCACCTGTTTCAAAGTGGGCACCACAAATCATGAGTCCCCAGTGCTCCCAGCTAAATGGCCGTGTGTCCACGTGAAGCTCTTCTGCCTCAGTGTGAGTGTCTCGTCCCCTCCAGACATCTGGTCACCCAGCTCAGGCGTCTGTTCTCCACAATCCCATCTTCTCTGGGCTTCTACCTCCTTTTAGGAGCTGACATCCCATAATTCAGCCAAGGTGTGGTTATGTTTGTATGTGAAAAGAGAAGCAAGCCCTCACAAAATAATGAGCTGTTAAAATGTGTGTGAAAGAGATTTTAACGTCAGGAGTCTTCCAGCCCACCTCCCTGTCAGTCTCGAGGACATGGTCAGCAGTGCAGAGTCAGTCCTGTAAGTTAGACCACCATGCAGCCACACTTGGCCACAGTAAGCCTTCTGCCTTCCAGCCCAGCATTTATCTAAAGCAGCACTGAAAAGAGTGTCCTTTTCTCTGAAATGGACGTGCTGATGCTGTCTGACCTCCTGTGTGCTTTCAACCATGTACACTTGCATAGCAGTTGAGTATACAAAGCCGTGCTCACCTTCAGTTCCATTTAGTCTAACTCTGGTAACCAAATGCATGGATTTCTCTAAAGACGGGAAGGTTATCCTGCTACCCATTTAAGTGATGTTCCTTTGTTGCTCAGAGAGGAGAATAGTGTGTCTGTGTATCTGGAATGTATTAGTTTCTTAAGAACTGCTGTAACAAATGACCACAAATCTGGTCACTTAAAACAACAGAAGTTTATTGTCCCGGAGTTCTGGAGGTCAGAGGTCTGAAATCAAGGTGTTGGCAGGGCCGTGCTCCCTCCAGAGCTCGGGGTGGGCGTGGGTGGGGGGGATGCGTCTCTGCTTCTTCCTGGTATCTGGTGGCTTCCAGCAATCCTTGGCTTTTCCGGGCTTGCAGCTGCATCACTAATCTCTGCTGCCATTGTCACCTGGCCCTGTTATCTGTGTGTCTGTTTGCTGCTCATCTATGTCTCATAAGGACGCTTGCCATGGAATTTGGGGCCCAGCTGAATCGTCCATGAGGCTCTCCTCTCAAGAGCCTTGAGCTCATTACCTCTGCAAAGACCCTTTTTCCAAATAAGGAAATTTGCACAGAGTCCAAATATTATGACATGGACATATACTTTGGGAGATCACATTCAATCCCCTACAGAAGAACAAGAAAACTCTCTGTAAAGAAAAGCTAACTGAAGGCAGGAAGGGCTATGGAACCTTAGTGGCCTGTTTCCTTGGGGGAGGGCGGGGCACTCAGGCAGGCCTCTCGCTGCTGCTGTGGAATCCAGCTGGGCCTCGCTTACACTAGTCAGTGAAAAATGGGGCAGAATGGCCTCAAAATCGTTCCTAAGTACTCACTGGCATTTAAATGGACCAGATTCCCATGTTACTTAAAAACGGAGAAAGAAAAACTTGGGAAACAATAAACTGCTTAAGTTTATTTGTTAAAGCGGTTTTTAACGAATGGTTGTTCCTTAAAATGAGGGTTCAAATCTGGGCTTTACTTCAGGAAGCACATTGAATTTATATTTTGTTGCTGTTTCTTTCTCCCCACCCTCCCAAAAAAAAAAGGTGCAGAGAGAAACTGCCACCCATCCGTGGTGGGGCAGGGCAAGCGCTTGGGCAGCTCTCCAGGATGTCGGGGTTTCAGAATTCGTGACTATAGCTGACTAGCACACTTCTCTAAAATCACATTTCTCTGAGAAAATAACTTCCAGTATGTAAAAATTACCACTCATTTCTTCATGTTTGGCTGCTGTGGATCTTACCGTTGCTTGTTCTTGTATAGTCCAACCTTCCTGGGAAATGGGAAAAGAATCTTTTTTTTTAGAGAAACAAGTATTATTACATTCCTCCTGACAATTTTGTGAGCTTGATATGAAAGAGTTGTTGTAATAGCACCTGCTAGGTAAGTTAAACTTCAGTTCCCTCTTGATTTGTAAAGTTCTTCCGCTGGGATTTATAATTCACCTACTTTCATTCTGCTTAGACTTTTCTTTGTCATGGACATAGCCAAGATGCTTTCCTTTGTGTTACATTTTAAATGTCTAAAACTTGTCACAGCTGTATTTAGGGAACTATCAAGTTGTCTATTAGTAGAGAGTTCTATCTAAAAGGATCGTCACACTTTAAAAACCATATAACGTAATACCTACCTTTTGTAATGCTCCAGATTTGCTCAAAACTTCCTGAAATAGTTTTTTGCACAATAAGCATGTTCATCCCAGTATGAAGACTTTCATGACCCATCCATTTTGTGTACCTTTATCATCTTTCAGCAAACATTTCTTAGTCCAGCACCTACTACATGAGAAATAAGTTTAGGTAGTGCCTTGGCACCTAGCTCCTTTTTTATTGCATCAGAATTTTCCCTGGGCTGGTCAGCAGAATAACAGTCCTGGGATACCTTGAGGGTGAAGTAGGTTCTGGTTTCTCTTTCTCAGTGGGGGAAGCAGGTTAAGCTGACTGGATAGCAGGGTTGACAGGGGAGGCCTGTTGGCCTTCTGGGTAGGGAGCTCCTTCCACGGGGCTGTGTGTTGGAACAGCCTTGGGATGGGTGGGCTCTCCCACTCATCCAAAAACAAGGCCGTGAGGACGAGGGCCGGCATGGTGGCTACGGGGACAGCACTGGGGCAGAGAGCACAGGCAGATCTGAATGACATTCCTGAGGGAGACGGTAACGGAAGGGTGGTGGTGGTGAGTGGAGGATGCCTCCTGGTCAGATGAAAACGAGCGCTGCCTGTGTGCTGCTGTGACTGACAGACAGGTAGGCCCGAGGAAAGCCAAAGAGCGGAGGCACCGCCTCCGGTGGGCCTGAAGGGATATTTTTATGTCCAAAACTGTCCCAGGACTGATTAGTGCTTGCAAAACATGACGTCTTTACAGGGGCCAGCTGCACCGCTCTGGGCCACGGCTTCCTGGGGGCAGCTGACGAGGGCGTTCGGGAGCCCCCACACTCCCAGGACAGCTGACCGCAGCCCGGGCTGGGAACCGCCCAGGTCCATTAACCCTGGGAGCGGGCAGGTGAGGCCGGGAGAGGAGTGGGAGATTGCCCGCTGTCCAGGGTGGCCGACTGAACCGTATTTGGATTTGTGGGCTGGGGAGGGGCGGAGTTATAAACTTGCTTCCAACTCTAAACTAGAGAAATTGTGACTCCATATTCCAGCTTTGACACATGCTCTGCATTTAATCTTACTGCTAATAAAATCCATTTTAGTTGTCATTTGGTTTTAATCAAATTTTTGACCCAGAAGGTGATAGTTGTGATTACTGCTTTTACTGCCTGATTTCTGTGGGTTTTGAATAGCAATCTGCAGTCCTGGAAAGCTTCTTGGCTCCATAAAACTGTTGACATAATATGAAATTAAATTCTTTGTCACAATATTTAGGAAAGACAAAACTGCAAGTTGCTTGCTGGTAATCTGAATCAGACGCCCTGGGAACTGTGGTGTCTTGAAATCTTGGAAGAAGGAGTCACTTGCTCTGTTGGAAAGCGTTCCCACTCCACCCCTTGGGTTCTGGAAACCGGAGAATGCATAAGACGCGGCTGCAGGCCTTCTGTGTAGCCGCTTGGAAATTTGAGCATCCCAGTATTTATGAGGATAAAAGTCTCCTTGGGAAGATGGGTCCTGTTAATGGGCAAGACAATCCTCAGCTCCATTCCTGACCCCGCTCAATTCCTGACCGGTAATTGTTCTTTTCTTAAGAAGTGGTTCTTGTTTCTCAACCTGAAAATTTGCTTTTGAACTCAGTATCAGAAAGCTTGGAGCTATTTGCTGGAAGTCTTCTTCTTCAGAGTCCCAATCCCCGGAAGCACCCCAGAGCATTCTCTTCCTTTCTCCCACGCGGATGCTCTCGCGCAGTCAAAATTGGAAAAGAAAATTCACTTCCACATATGGAAGCAATAACCTTAGTGTAAAGAAACTAGGTGCCCGGGGCGACTGCCAAGTATTCGTCAAGGTCACAGTGTGTCAAATGATAAATGCTAATACTAGCCAATTCTCTTTAATCTGGACAAATTCATGAAGAAGAATCTGTTTGCAAAACTTAAGTCCATCATGAAAACTGGAAATATTTTCAAGCTGCAGTTGTGCCAGTGCTCATTTCAGTGTTGGAGTCTTTGGACACTATACCACTGTTTACTTTGGAGCTTTTTCCTTCATTTTATCTGATTCATCTTTCCCTGGCTGGGCTGCCACCCTCCTCTTCCAATTACATGAGGTATTTCCACATCTCATTCTGCCTTTACTGAATATTGAAATCTCTATATAGAATCAGTGTCCAAATCAAACATTTTTATGTATGTTTGTCAGAATTTCTCCTTTTGGGTTCTCTGCTCTCTCTGTGTCTGAAGATGTCCTCCAAAGAGAGAAAGTTCACTTGTTTGGCCCTTCCAGGAACTAGAAAACAAGAAGCAACCTCTTGATTCCCCTTAGTCATTTAAACAGTGAAACTAAAAATTGGGATCTAGAGAAGAGAGGTGAATCAGAATTCTCCACAGGCCCTCCAAGGTTCACCCGGCAATTAATGCTCTCTTTATTTGAGGAAACACATTTTCCCCCACCTGCCTTTGAAGGCATATTTTGCTGACTCTGGAGTTAGTCTAATACTCTAGTCTAAATGACAGAGAGTAATTTAAAAATCATACTTCATGTTGTGTGAAGAGATCATACAACTCAATGATAAAAGGGCAACTAATCCAATTAAAAAATGGGCAAAAGACTTAAATAGGCATTTTTCCAAAGCGTATGAAAAAATATTCAATATAACTAGCTATTAGGGAAATTCAAATAAAAACTACAAGAAATATCATCTCATACCTCTAAGAATGGCCATTTTTTTTTTTAAAAAAACAGAAAATTACAAGTTCTAGAAAGTATCTGGAGATATAGGAACACTCCTTCACTGTTGGTGGGAATGTAGAATGGTGCAGCCTCTGTGGAAGACAGTTTGGCGGTTCCACAGGAATCTAAATATAGAACTGCCATATGAACCTTCGATCCCTCTACTAGGAATATATCCAGAAGAACTGAAAGCAGGGACACAAACAGACATTTGCACACTCATGTTCATAGCAGCATTTTTCACAATTGCCAAAAGATGGAAACAACCCAAGTGTCCATCAACCAACGAATGCGTTAACAAAATGTGGTATCTACATATGATGGAATACTATCCTGCTTTAAGAAGAAATGAAATTGGACACATATGACAACATAGATGAACCGTGGGCATTATGCTGAGTGAAATAAGCCAGATACAAAAGGAAAAATATTATATGGTCTCACTAGTCTGAACTAAATACAAAGAATTAACACATGGAGTTAAAATCTAGAGTATAGGTTACTAGGAGATAGGATGAGGGCAGAAAGGTGTACTGATGCTGAATGTATGTAGAATTTTTAATTAATTGACTGTAAAAGTGTGGAAATGGATAGAGTTGAGGGTAACACATTATAGTGAATATAACTAACACGACTAGTTAGTTTATAAATGTGATTGTGGCTGAAAGGGGTAGTCTAGGGATGTAAATGTCAGTTGAAAGAAAGCTAGAGAACAATCTAGGGACTGAATAACATAGTGACCTCGGGTGGATGAGGATTGTAATCAATAATACAAATTCAAGAATGTTTTTTTATGGACTAGAACGATTCATAAAGTTTGCTTTGTACATGTCCTTTCTTAGAAGGTTACATGGGGATACACTCTAGCAAAACAGGAAACCATGAAAGAAAAAAACAGAATCCAGGAAAGAGTGGTTCCAATCCATAAAAGCAATGAAGGAAGTCCCAGGAAGCCAGGTATAGAGGAGGCCAAGATTAAACTGTTCAGAGTTTAATAAGAGCACTCTGGGAGGAAAACTTCTGGAAAGAAAAGGAAATTGCTGGTGTGTGTACCATGATTGAAAGCTTAATAAAACCCTGGACATGTGATAATGGTTGCTGGCAGAATAGGAAAGAAAGAGGATCTTTTTTTATTTTGGTGCTAGAAACATTCTCCATTGAATGGCACAGTGAACCCACAGAGAAGGAAGTACAATCCTAACCTACTATTTAGCTCTGTAATAAACAGTAACCGTGTAGTTAAAACTGTACATTATGTTTGTTGGTGTCAACTTTAAAAATTGCCTATAGACAAATCACAAAATATACAATAGTTGCTACTGTAAGAAGTATAAATGTCATTGACTTTGACAATGTGAAGAGTGACCAAGACGGGAACTGCAGTGGATGAGGAAAGGTAGACGGAGAAGTTGGGAGACTGATCTGCTTCTCTCACAAACTGCGCGGCAAAATGTGCTTTCTGGTAGGTAAAAGGGAAGTGGCGATTTCAGTGCAGTATCTGAAGCTTCGCTGGATTTCATGGCTGAGAGGGGAGGATAAAAGCAAGATGGATGAGTACAATCCTTGTAGCAGGAAGCCACAGGACAATGTCGAAAGCTGCCAGCCATGAGCGCCAGTAAGGGGCTGTGGAACTGGTAAAATAAAACACGCTTCACTGTTGAGGCGTTTTCATTTTAGTTCAGGAGCTTGGCTAGATCGCGAGGAACTTTGCAATCACAAATTTTCCTTGATGAGTCATTATACTCTGATAATCACGGGCTTGTCTTTCACAGGTGGTTCAGGATTTTAAAATGGATGTTTTGTCATTTTCTGAAAACTAAATTCAGCAGCAATATTTTTAATATGTTTTCTTTGCCAGTAAGTGAGCTCAAAGGAGTGCTCCTGAATATTCTGCTTCTGGTAGACTTCAGCAAAGAGGATTTATGCAATCAAATTTACAGACTTTTTATTTTATTTTTTTTATTGATCTCAACTTTTCTCTATGGATCAATTTTAATCTACTTGGCATCTTTAATTCCTTATCCACTTAAAAAATTAACTCTGATGGTTGGAAGAACCCTTCTAATGTGAATTGTTTTTGCTGTTAGTGGAAATATGGTCGTATGTTATCTGTTACAGCGGGGTGGGGGAACTGCTGAACAGGCCATTACCTTTTTGCAAATAAGGCAGAATGAAGGAGAAAAAAAAGGCCTTTCCCTTGAGAAGTGTTTTGTTCAGCTCATCTCCTAACATTTCTCAGGTATTGATCCTACCTGATCTAGTAAAGTATAACCATTCATTCATTCATCCATTCATTTCACAAACTTCTACTGATTGCCACCCATGTACCAAGTACTGAACTCTTTGGAGATACAAGTATGCATACTGTTTCAAGATATCCAGTCCTATTAGTGCCGTCAGCCCCCCTGTTGATACCAGGGTACCCTGGTTTTCTCCACTTCCTTCTCAACCTACTGAATCAGACCTCAACTTGATCACATGCAACAAAATTTAATATCCTTTCTCCAGCTTCCAGGACAGGCAACAACTATGGAAAAAATACTGCTGAGTTCCCTTCTGCTGTGGGAATTATATGCTCATCTTTTTCAGCTAGGCAGTATTTTTTCGTTTATTAGTTGAATATGCTCTTTGAAAAATTCTTGATGACTTTTAATATTTTTCTTTAATTTTATGCCCCTCATTCTTTTTTACCCTCAACACATAAGTATAAATCCCCATGGATTCCATAAGGCGCTTCCATTTCCCAACCTGCCAGGAAATACTATCTTTTCCATATCTCTTAGCTCTCCTTAGTAACACCATCCCTTGTGTCTATAACCCCCCTCCCACTTTTCTAAATTACTCGCTCTACTGCTAGTCCTGTTTATCTACCCATTTGACTATTATTTTTTCTGTTCTCCTCTATTCCTTTTGCCTCTAAACATGCCCAGCTCTTATTTATACTTATTCAGTCCCTGCTGGACCCTCTATAACTTCCATTTTTCCCTTCCTCTCTTTTGAATATTCGTTCTACATGCACTCTGTAAACTTCTACTGGGAGATAGTGTAGCAGAATGGAATTCCAGTTCCATTGTTACCTGTGTAAGCTTGGGCAAGTTTCTTCATTTGTAAAATGGGAGTAATTATAGTATGTATTTAATTTGTTCACTAGCAGTACAGAGCATGAATTACAACTTCATATAGCCATTCTAGAAAATGCCATGCAATAAGACATTACTGTTTGCCCAGTGCAAGTTGGAGATGAGGATAGACTCATAATGGGCTAAGGTGGCAGTGTAGTTAGGCTCAGTACAGGGTCTTTTTGTTTTTCCCCTTTTATTTTGAAAAATATTTTTATTGTGGTTATATATATCTATTAAAAAATGCAAAATGTCACATTTATAAGTACATAATTCAATAGCATTAATTACATTCACAAAGTTATACTACCACTATCATCACCAAACCCCATACAGAAAACTCTGTACCTATTAAGCATTGACTTCTCGTACCACCCCTGACCTCTGGTAATCAACTCTCTGTCTCTATGAATTTGTTCCTTCTAGATATTTCATATAAGCAGAATCATACAACATTTATTCAAATGTCTGGCTTATTTCCCTCAACATAATGTCTTCAGGTTTCATCCATGTTGTAACATGTATCAGAACTTCATTCCTTTTATGGCTGAGTAATACTCCATTGTATATGTAGAACATATTTTGTTTATCCATTCTTCTGTTGATGGACTCTTGGGTTTTTTCCATCTTTTGGGAATTGCAAATAATGCTGCTAAAACATTGGTGTATAAGTATCTGAGTCCCTGCTGCAAATTCTTTGGGTGTATACCTAGAAGTGAGTTCCAGGTTTCTGAGTAGAAGGGATTTAATGGAGGTTATTGAGTACTTGGGAAATCAGTGAGAGGGCTGGAGGTATGAACTCTAGACTAGCCCCAGGAATGACTCCTGGAACACAACCCTGAAGTGGCCTGTGGCTGAGGAAGGGGAGGATTCAGGGAGCCCCCCTGGACTTCGGGTGCATGCTCTGTAACCGAGTCCAGGAATCAGGTCCCTGCTGCTGCTGCACCTGCTCATGACACCTGGGAAGTTCATGGACAGGCCCTGAAAGACTCAGTCTGGCTGCTTCCTCCAGGCTGGGGGCTGGACATAGAATGGCTGAAACAGCAATAGATGGCTCTGCCTCTCTGCCTTCCTCCAGATCTCACGTTCATTCATCTAATTGGCAAACCTACATCAGGTGCCTCCAGAGCCTTACCTGTAGGGGGCCAGGGAATGTCATTTATAATTTTTTCAGCCTGTGCAGTACAGGAAGTCACTCTAGAGGGAGGTTGGAAGGATTTGGGATGTCAGTCTTTCTGTACTTCAGGTGGTCAGCAAAGACTCTTCAGAGGAGAAGGGCTTTGTCTTCAAGGACAAATGGGATTTGGATAAATGGAATAAATTCTGGTGTGTGTGTGGGGGCTCTCCTTAGTCCACTCTGTTTCTCTATGTCATTGGGTTGTCAAGTCCTTCTTCCTCTTCTAGCTTCTTTTCATCTCTGGCCCCAAAGTTCATCTTCAAAAAAGATTCTTACCCTCACCTCTTACCTTTGGAACCTTCTCTTTCATCCTGAACACTTTTGGGGGGGGGGGGTTTCTCTGTAGAGTCCCACAGAGACCTACCGTCAAATTCGACCAAATCCATGCTCCTCTTTCGGCTTTGAAAGGCCCCATAGGCACTGGGGACGGCTCAATTCCTGGGTTTCCTCCCGGCATCCTCGGCTCAGCCACGTAACGGCTCTGTCATGGACCTGCTTGCTCTTGCCTTTGCACCCTCATTGAAACAGGATGGCAGCCTGCCTGAAATGCTCTTTCCTCCTCAACCTACCCAACTCCTAGACCCCTTTCCGAGGAGAAGCCTTCCCAGAGGAGCACCAACGGCCATTGTGTTACAGTCATCGAGAGTCACGCTCAGCTAGGCAGTTTTTTCAGTGACATTTTAATGAATGTTTTGTGCAGAATTATAGGTAAAGTTGTATGGGATTGATTTGTCTGGCACTCAAAAAGTTAAATTAGTGTTAGGCACATACCTTTAATGTATTTGGGAAAAAACCCACCAGCAGCATAGTAGAACGGCCTAAAGAGGAATTAAAAATAAAAACAACAAATCCTAAGGATCGAGAAGTCAAAAACCCATTGCATGATAATCAGAGAAGCTCTGTCCATTGTCCGGAAATCTCAGCTCCCAGAGCTCCAAGACCATGAGAAAAATAAAGAATGGGCTGGGAGAGAGGTAGGGGGAAAAAAAGGTTTAACACTTCTTGGAAAAAGTAGTTATACCAATAGTAGTAAAAGGTGATCCGTATTTCAGATATTGATTTAAAAGGATGGAAATTCACCTAGGTTTGTCAGGAATCAATTCATGAGATATGCAGTGAAATGCAAAATCATGACTCTTGATAGTTTCCCCATCACTGTACTCTTCCATTAAAATCATAGTCCACATGGTAGATGTTGCTGGGATTTTTTCAGTTTTCCTTAATATTTTTATATCACTTTTTATTCTAACTTCCTGTACTGGGTTTAAATAAAACAAACAAAAAAATAAAAAAAAAAACTCTCTCTTCCAGGTGTTTTCTTCCTCCATCCTTGGGACAGGTGCTCCGTACTTTACTGTTACCGCTCGCTGTTCCCTCAAGCCCATCAAAGTCTCTGTTGGCAGAGTTCTAGTCTTCTAGTTCTTTCTTTGTCATTTAACGTCTTATTTCATCAGTGGGCATCTTTTGGCCTTGAAATAATCCTGATTCCTGTCTTGCTGCTCTCCTCTAGATGCCACAGTCCTAGAGTTGCCCTGCCCATTTCAGGTGGTAGAAGCAGTAGTTGTAGGCTGTGGATGATGGGTCAGGACCACCGACCAGGGCCCCAGGATACAGTGGTCCTGCTCATAAAATGAAGGAACCCAGGGCTGGGAGAGACCTGAGGACCCCACAACAGACTCCACACAAGACTGATAGAACTGGAACCACCTTCTGCATTTTTAATAGAATTTAAAAAGCTAACTGATTTGAAAATGGAATGCATCTTTTTAAAACCACCTAGAGTTATATCGATATTTTCTGTATATGTAGTATATCACTATATATAGTACTGCACACAAACACGCACATGCTAGAACCAAATCAATCTCAAGAATAAATAAGACAAAGATTGTAATTATTTTTTAATATAAAACTAAAAGATTTGAAATCTAGGCAGTATAATTTGCAGAGTTTTATAATAGCTCATCAACTTTTTCTTTTATATTTGTGGTATAAAGTATATTATAATGAAGATAGCATTTTTTAAAAATTCCATTATCATACCTAGGTTATAGGTTATAAATCACTTGTTTTCAGTTTTCCAAAAGCCCTTCCAGCCCAAGTCAATAAACAGAAAATCAGGTTATGGTGTTAGAATTTTAGTGTCAATAGAATATTGTGTTGTTTATTTTTCACTTAACTTTATACTGGAAACTTGTTTCAGTGCTGGCACATTGCCTTCATAGTTGAAAGTCACAATGAAGGTATGAACTCCTCCAGTGCCCACCTTTTACCCCAGCCTCTGCTCCAGCAGCCAGCTTCAGCAGGTGTGACCTGACCTCCCACCACTTGCTTTGGACCCAGGTGCTTCTTCAGCCTGTACAATGTGGGACCCCGCAGGAACCCATCCCAGCACACCTGGGAAGTGTGAGAGTTCTCATGAGGCAAGACTTGACCCATAGATGGAAGTGGGATAAACACTACCTTCTCCAAGCTTTGGACGCATATTGGGAAGCACAAGCTAATCAGTTCCTCAGAAGAGCCTGGCAAGATGGCGCTCCTGTTGGACTCAGTGGTGACCAGCTCACAGATTTCTTCTTGATTTGGCTTCTCCTTCTTGCCTGTCTCACTCTCCCTGCTTCTCACACATCTTCACTGGGATTACTTCCCCAAATAAACCACCTGCACTGAGGCCCTTGCCCCAGGCTCTCCTTTCTGGGGGTTCCCAGGCAAATTCAATTAGCAGAGTGGCCCACGAAGTTGTTTGCACTGTACATTACTGAGCAGTTTCCCTGCCATAGGATATTTAGATAATTTCAAATTTCTGTGATTCAAATGCTACACTGAACGTTTTTAAAAAATATAAATCTTTTTATTAGAGGTTGTGAGCTTGCAAAACAGTCATGCATAATATGCAGAATTCCCATGCCACTCCCCTCTCCACCAACACCTTACATTGTTGTGGAACTTTTGTTACAGATTATGAAAGAACATCATCAGGAGCGGATGTGGCTCAAGCGGTTGAGCGCCTGCTTCCCACATACGAGGTCCCAGGTTCAGTTCCCGGTGCCTCCTAAAGGAAAAACAAACAAGCAAAAGAAATGAAAAAAACAACTCAGAGGAGCCGGTTCAGCTCAGTGGTTGAGCACCAGCTTCCCATATATGAGGTCCCAGGCTCAATCCTTTGCCCCTGGTACCTCAAAAATAAAAAAAAAATTAAAGAGAAAGAACATCATCTGACTATTACCACTAACTGTGGTTCATAGTGTACATTTGGTTTGTTTTTTCCATACACTCCTGTAGCAGTTTGATGTTATTTATGAATTCCAAAAAGAGATATAGATTGTAAACTGGCCTGTTTCTCTGGGCATGATACCCTTTGATTTAAATTCAAAGGCTTTACGTTTACTTGAGTAAATCAAGATTAGGACTTTGATTCAACCATGTCACTAGGGTGTGCAGGGTTGAGTCCCTACCCCCTTGGTGGGCTATATAAATGGACACTCAATCAAGAACACAGAAGTAGATACACAGAGAAGATACAAAGAGGAGGAGAGACAGCTCCATAGACATGGCACAGGCCCCAGAAAGGGAAATGAGCCATTACTTGATAGTCTACAGCTGACCTTGTGAAAAGACCACAGCAGCTGAGCCCGGAAAGAAATGAGCCCTATGCCAGCCTGCAGCTGAAATTGGAAGAAGCTGGACCCATGGAGCCTTAAGAGGGAAGAGGAAGGCTGAACCCTCAGATGTTGCTCACCATCTTGCTTCAACGTGTGGCAACAGAGTTTGGTAAGGAAGTAACCTTGAGTTGGACTCTTTAGGGCCTTGAAACTTTAAGCTTTTACCGCAAATAAATGCCCTTTATAAAAACCTACAGATTTCTGGTACTTTGCATCTGCACCCCTTTTGGCTAATACAACCCTCTATAATAACACCATGTATTAGTTTTGTACGTTTACATTCAACATTTTTGTGCCAAAGTCTTTTCTTTCAAAAGGAACTTTTAGTATATCCTCAAGGAGCATGATCACTGAGTTTAAGACCATAAACATTTTAATGATCGGCCGTAGATAATAGCTGCCAAATTGCTTTCCCAAGGGTTGTATAAATTTACAATGCCACCAAAATGTGAGTGTGACCATTTGGCCACCATTTCTTCAGCAATTTAATTTTGGCCCCTCCAGTAGGAGCAAAATGTGACTCCCTATATTGTTTTGTTTTTTTCCATTTATTTATTTGTGTGTGTGTGTTTATGTATGTATGTATTTATTTATATTTATATATATATATATTTAAAGATATGTAGATTACATAAATGTTACACAAAAATTACAGGGATTCCCATGTTCCCCACCTCCCACACCTCCCATAACATCCCACATAAACATCTTTAATTTCTGTTTCTTTCAGGGTCAGGGAAGCCGATGTTTCTTCATTCTGCTTATTATGCTTCTTCCCCTCACCCTGGTTTTGCCTTCGGTCTTGGCTCTTGTAAAGTCCCCTGGTAGAGGAAGTCCCCATGTAGCTTGGTGTTTTTGTTTCCTGGCTGCCATGCAGCCAATATTTGGCTTAACAGCAGGAATTTATTGACTCACAGTTTCAAAGACTGGAAGGCTTGCTTCCTCCCAGGGTCAGTAGTGTTCTGGCTGGCCGGCGGGCTGTGGGTGCCTTGGCTTTCCCGTTACGTGGCCACGTTCTCTCGGCTCTCTTCTGGGTTGGCTTCCAGCTTCTGGCTCCTCCTCGGGCTTTCTCTAGGAGGCCTCCAGGGTCATAAGGATGAAGGGGTTAGGAGGCCTCCTGCTTGCGTTGGCCATGGCTTAACTAAAGATAACGTCTTCAAAAGGACCTATCTTGCCATGGCTTCACACCCTTAGAAGTGGGATTAAGATTAAGAACAGGCTTTTTTTCTGGGGCACGTAATTCAACTTACCACACATGGGCAAAAGAAAACCTTGAAGAAGCAGACACATTCTGCATGAGATGTCAGAGATGGTACCGATGTAGCCTTGACCTAGCAGGTGGTGTCCTGAAGTGTGAGGGGAGAGCTTGGTGAGGAAGGGAGTGGTCCACAGGTGGTTTGCTGGGCTGCCTTTTTGATGCTCATTAACAGACTTTCATTAATTGCTTTTGATTCTTGCTGTTATACCTTAAGAATGTTTCTCTCTCCACCTATACTACCAGGAAGCCTACAGTTTTCGTGGCTTTTTTAAATCATGGATTTTCTGATCCCCTGATTTTTTCCTCATTAGTTTCTGTTGAGAATTGGTGACATTTTAGTAATAACTCTGTGCATCAAAAGAGGAGCACTCTCATTGCTCCTTCCCCACTGCCCACGTTGCAGTCCCAGCAAGTATGATGTCGAGGCTCTGTTTCATTTCTCTTGATGTCACAATTATAGAGATGCAGAGTGTCTCTGAGAACAGCAAATTGAGTTTTGTTCTTCATGAATGGGAGGGAGAAAATGGCTAAATAACCCAGGTCTACCTAGCAGAATTGCAGGGAAATATTTTTTCTAGATAATGCAAACACAAGACCCAATTGGATCTAATTTACATCGGTGATTAGTCTCTTAACTCTAATGGGAGGCAAGCTATGAAATAAATTATATGGCATGTATCTTGCCCTGAAGCACATCCAAACATACCTGTACACACTCCCTGCCATGCAGACATGGAGAAGGGCAGAAGCAGCGCCCAGCACACGTATGACTATGCTGTGTACATTTGAAGCTGGTAAGTGCAAAGTGCATGGCAGTCTTGTCATAGGCCAGGTTCACACTTAGAGTGTCACCATCTCTTCTCCTCTCTCCAGATCTCATAGAAGGGATCTGACTGGCAAACTCTTGTCAGGTGCCTCCAGAGCCTCATCTGCAGGGAGTCTGGGAATGTCATTTTTAATATCTTCAGGCTTTGCAGTCCAGGTAGGCACCCTAGAGGGAGGGCAGAAGGCCTTGGGTGCCAGTCCCTACCCACCCCAGGTAGTCAGCAGAGGCTTCTTAGAGGAGAAGGGCTTTGTCTTCAAGGACAAATGGGAGATTTGGATAAATGGGATTGATTCTAGGGGAGGCTCTACTTAGTTCCACTCTGACTAAATCACATGAAAGGATCTAACAGTGTCTTTCTGGAATCCCTGAAGGAGGTTAACAAGTTTATGTGAAAACGATCACTTCATACATGGTGAAGAAATATTCATGATGATTGAACTGAATCTCTTCCTTACAACCAAGGAGATTGGAGAGGGGTGTCCCACACATAGGCAGGTGCAGATAGAAGAGAGGCTGGTGCTGGCAAAGCACAAGTAATTCAGTTTTAACCATCGGCTATCACCTCCTAGACTGCCCATTGATTGAGCAAATATTTGTCAAGTTCCTGCACAGTATCAAAATCCAAATACATAAGAAATGGAATTTTGGTTGGCTTGGGCTTAATTTGAGTACTGTGTTTCATTAGTTTAAGACACACTTTTTAACACCTCTGGATGTCTCCAAGATGGCAGAGTGAGATGCTCCAGGGTTCCGTACCCCACCCCCGACTGTCCCCCCACCCTCCAAAACTTTAAACAACAAACAAAAACTGGCAGAACCACAATTCTCCTTTCAAAGAAATTTTAATTCCTCTTGCTTCTGATTTTTATAGCCTAGATTTTTGTCTTAAAACTTACGTTGGTGATAGGATAATTACTGACAGTTCTTGTACTGGAAACTCGGCAGCAAGTCTTCAATCTATTTGAATTAAATACTTGATGCATTTTTTTCTCTTTGAAATAAACACTTGAATATCATATAAGACATTAGCTATGTACCCAAAAGGTAACAATGTGAACATTTGGATTAGAGAAGTATCAAAACTTTGTTTTAAAATCATAACATTGAAATCACTGCTACAGCAAAATGCAAGCTGTGAGGTTTGGGGGGGAAGGTTTTGCAGAGGCAGCAAAGGAAGAGAGGCTGGTGCTGGCAAAGCACAAGTTGCCATTCCCAGCTTTCCCAGCGATTATTTTTTTTGGTGTGTGAGAGGGTAGGCTTCTTAGTTGGGAATGCCACTTAACCATTTGAGTGAGTGAGTGAGTGAATGAATGAACGAATGATTAGCAATTTAAGTAAGCTCACTTTTGGTAAGTCCTCTTGGCAGCAGTTCAACTAAACCATTGAAATACATCTGTTTTCTCTGTTCCTTCTAATCCTCATACTCTTATTAGACACAAAGGGCCGTTGGAAAAAGCTCAGAAATGAAGCAACTGTGCTGAGGAAAAATTTTACTGGACGCAGTGCCCAGTGCACCTCTTGCGATCCCACCTTCCCAAGGTGCTGCGAAATAAGACTGCCAACACCCAAGGGGCTGGCTGACTCCCATCGCAGGCTCCGCGGCTAAGGAGACAAGTAGAAGCGTTGTACCGTCGAGCGAATGCGTGGTTTGTTTCTCGCCGTGCGCCAGCAGGCTTATCTTTTTCACATTCTCTTGCTGGAGCACCGTTGCGTTCTGGCACCATGGCTGGCCTGAGCGCAGGCCCCGGAGTCCCCTCCTGGTCAGCACTCAGCACCCCCCTTTCTGGTTTTGCATGTTCTCTTGCCCCCTGGGCAGCCACCCACGCGTCTTAGTTTGGCTCCTCAGTGCTTTCTTACCTTTCTCGAGGTGCTGTGAAGACTTGACGGCCCCTCAGACCCAAGGCGTCACAGCCCAGGCTGGGACCTAAGGCCTGATGGATGGCAAATATTTGGGCCAAGGGACTCAAGCCAGTTCCACTCAAATCTTTATGGGAGGTGGTAGGATTAGGAGCAATTTCTTAAAATTCTATTACTCCATATTTTATTTTTCTACAATGGACAGGCCTTATTTATGTATAAATATATGTACACCGGCTGACAGGCCCCTTCCTATTCTGCCTCCTTCGGAGCCCAGTCCTGTCAAACCTTGAGCTCACAACCATTCCAGCTGTGAAACAGCCTTAAAGGTTCCAGCTACTGATTTATGTGGGACCGCATGAGGACACAGGTGCTGGGGTGCTGGCTTTCTCCTGACCTGTAACTGGGCCTGTGACGGTCCTGCAGGCCCTGGTGAGGATTCCGGTGCTCCTGTGGGAAGCAAGGAACTGCTCAGGGAATGCCGCCTTCCTGCCCGCTTCCTCACGCCTCACCCCAGCCCTGCTTTCCTCTCCCCTCCCGCCACCCACCTCTCCTTGCGGGAAGGGTGCTAGGTCACATGGTCCCGGCAGACTGCACAGCCTGACTCTGGGTGAAACTCCCAAGCTGCCTTGGTCTTCCTGTTGCGGTTGCCTCTGGGCAGAGGTGTGCCTGATCTGGCTGGGGTAGGGTGACTTTGTGTGTGTGCATAAAGCCCTGGCCCCTACCCCCAGAAGACACGCTCACATAAGGCACCAGGGTCTGCACCGCCCCTCTGGACAGGCCCCTTCTTAGCCATGCTCCTTTCTTTTAGACAGAAGGTAGTGTTTTTTCCTTTGCAGTGTCTCTCTATAAAGTGCTCTCTAAGTGCTTTCATGGAGAAGTTGGAGAGAGCCTAGATTTCAGAGTCAGACAGACCTGTGCCCAGTCCTCTCTGTGGGGCCTGCTGGCTGTGTGACCTTCAACTGCCAGGTTGGCCTCTCTGAGCCTCACGTGCCCCATCTGTAAATCAGTGAAGGACTGTGAGGATCAGAGGTAATGTATGTAAAACAGGAGCTGTATTTTAGAAGCTCTCAACAAATGGTAGCTACTATTATCATTACCACAACTATTATTATGTTCAGGTGCAATATAGTTTAGACCAGGAGTTCTTAACCTTTTTTGTTCCACAGACCCCTTACTAAGTCCACACTATACTGTGTATTATTTAATAAACATATCACCCTGCACCAACATGTCCCCACAAGAATAATGTTTGTTTTTTTAGTTTAAGTTTAAGCTCATTGATCCCTTGTTAAGAACCCCTGGTTTAGACTGATGAGCTATTTATAGAGGGTTGATAAAGTCCCAGAGAAGTAATAGATGCTGATGTGACGATGTAAGGTGAGAGGGAGAGACTATTCTTTTCACATTTCTTTCAGGGTAATATTTGATTTATATGAAAGAAGAAATGCAGCACGTGTAAGTTGTGAAGCATAGCAGCAAAATGGACTTCCTCACCTCTCCATCGGGACTTCTTCCATCTCCCTGTCCCCTCCTAACCCCTTCTTCTCCAGCAGGAACCTACTCTGCCGAACCTTGTGTTTAGCATTGTGGACAAACTTTTGCAAAATGTGGACCAGTTTAGTTGTTATAGATGCTCCGAGCCCAGCAGTCCAGTCTGACTCCATTCACTCTTTCATTCATTTGTTCACTTAAGTCTGTGTGGCGTCCCTCCCATATCTAGGCGTGCGTCCCTCCCGTTTCTAGGCGTGCTTCCCTCCCTCGGAGTTTTTGTCTTCTAGAACCTCCTGGGCTGCTGCTTCCTGCTAGCTCCACAGTGTCTCGAGTCGTTAGCTCCTGTCGTTTCTGATGTTAGACTTGACACTGCTTTATCATCTGTCTCGGGCACTCCTGAGAGTAGCCCAGCCGTCCCCCATGCCTCTTGACGGGGACTGGGAAACTTCCTGGGCAAGATGCTGTTTCCAGGCAATGTTATTAATATCAGTCCCCCGACATTAATTATCTTCTGGAGATGGTTGCAGACCTTAGCCTGTGAGAATAGCTGTGTATTACGTGCCTGTATAAATGCTCAGCCTGACTGCATCTTGATAAATGGCTGATTTAGCTCTTAATTGAGTACAAGCAAAATACAATGAGCGCAAAAACACGGCAGCTTCTCCAAGGAAATTGAGTAAGTGCTCTTTCATGTCTGATTTTTTAAAAGTGGGTTTAATGACACTGTTTGTTGTATGACTAATGCCGTTGGAAACACATACCCTTCCCCTGAGTGCAGGCGCACAATAACGGTATTTAAGCTAGCTCATGAAAAAAGCCCTTTCCTTGCCGTTTCATGTCGTGTTTCTCGTATGATTACTTGGATGGCCTAATGAGAAAATATTTTGGCTGCAGGTGTCACAAGTAACACACCGGACGCTCTCACCAGTGTGTTGGAACAAAGGCGGTTCTTTAAGACCTGCACTTTTAACGAACCGTCTTATTGTAGACACTCAGAATCTAATAGTGTGCCTTTTGGTGAAGTTGTTGAGAATTTTAATGCATTTTACTTCTCATTCATCACGGCCCATGTGCTCCTCACGGGAGGGTCTTTAGAAATAGGATTAACTTCTAGAGGAATGCATTAGCCATGCCACAGAAGTAGGCAGGGCGCTAACTAGCCTGATAGATTGCTCCAACCTTCAAATCCTTCTGGCCGCCCCCCTCCCCGGCTTTTTTCCCTTTATTGACAGCTTCTCATTGAATGGTTAGAAGCATTAGTGTATTTAGGAGTTAGATGTTTTGTATGATCCTAGGCTGATCTCATATTCCCTTTCTGAAATTAATTCGACACTGCTTTACATGTTAATCCGCAAAGGATTGATTTGGGCAAGGTCAGAGAAGTGCAGCCTCAGAAAATGGAAGAAAAGCTCCACTTAGAACAGCTCATTTCAGTTCCCAGACCTAAGCCTCGCTGCCTTTTCATTGTGACACTTAGCCAGCTGTAGGCGGCTCGGCCAGCGCGAGAATACATCAAACAGTGGGGTTTGATGTGGTCTGTAGGATCGTTGGACTAATTAAGTTTAGCTTGGTTAACCAATTGCAGTTTGCAAATTGAACAATTGCACTTTGAAAGCGTCTGACACAATAGAACACAGAATCTTCTTTTTAGGCATAAACATTCCCAATAATGGAGTAGTACTTTTTGAAAGAAGCTTATACCAAATCCACACAACTTGGATGTCTCTAACATAAAGTTCGTTTCACTGGTAACTAAACTCCAGTCTCTTTTATTCAAAGAATTGCATGATGTCGAAGACAAGAAAACCCAAATGCGGTGGGTGGAGAAGGAGGTGGAGGAGTGGGGTGAGGGAGAAATAACCGTTGGGTGGAGAGTAGGTGAGTGTTTGAGAATTAAAATGTTTAAATTCTTCTTTTTATCATGAGCCATAGTCAAATAAAGATTGAAGAGCTGATCACAACTATGACACAAGATAAGTAATAATTTTTAGAAGATAAAAACGCTATAAACCGAGAAAATCAAATTAAGGTGGATACAAGTTCATTTGGTGAACAGACTTAATTTTGTAGGAAAGAGCAGAGAAACCAATTACATCCAGACTGAGTAAAGACACAAATGGTAAGACCAACGTAATTCCAAATGCCAGCAAAAGGAAAATGTCGGTATTTATGATCTACCTTTCTAGGGTTTCATGTTAGCCGTTCTTTGTACTTTAATAGTAATGTGGTATGTAATGCCTCCTGCTGTCATGCTTCCTCTTTCATTTGTATCTCATCCTAATCTTTATGCAATGCCTCTCTCTGCTCTCAAGAGTTCCTCCTCGATGCATTGCAGTTAAACAGAGCTGCTCTGAAGGTTACCAGTAAGGAGGGAAGCTAAGCTTAATTTTTGCCAATGAAAGTCTTGCTGATGCCTGGGCAGTGTGACAGGTGACTTCTTTGACCCTTTGCTTAAGTAATTAGTCGTCTGGTATGTGGCAATCAAAATATACCTCTTGTAAATAATGGGTGCTAGAACTATTTTAAGAATCTTTCATCAATTATAACAAAGGTAACTACTGTTAAAAAAGTACAATTATAAAAAACAGTGCTATTATCAATAATAACAAATGTTGCACACCAAAGCAAGGTGTTGGTGGTGGGGTGATGTACAGGAATCCTGTATTTTATGTATGATTGTTTTGTAAACACACAATTTCTCTAAAAAAAATAAAAATAAAAACAAATGTTACTTGCCATGGAAAAGGAACCATTACCAGCTAGTTCTCTCCCACGTGTGGGTATAAAGCAAACAGTGGGGGAAGGCAGCCTGCGTTATTACGGCTGCCATCTCCTCTGTAGCCCCTCATGGCCTCACATCAGAAACACTTCTCAAAACAAGGGTTTCGTGTATTTTCTCTATGAGGATTTCAGGTATTTTCTCTATACCTATCCACATTTTTAAAGCTAGCTTGAGATTTGGCTTTATCACTTGAGAGGTAGCTAAGGGTGACCAGTCTATGATTTCAGGGTAATAGTTAGCAATTCAGACCTTCACCCGAAATAGCAAAATAGCAGTAACGACAGCAATAGTAAAGGCAAAATATTAACAAGTGACATGATTGAACTCTGCCTGGAGACTGTGTGAAGTGTTTGATGTGTTTTATTCAGTCTACCCCTCGCAGCAACCCAGTGTCAAAAGCACTTCTAAAAATTTATCTTTATCAGTCTGTCTATCTATTTATCATTTTTTATTCAAATGCATTTTATTGACCCCCCCTTTCCAGATGTGGAAGCTGAGGCTAAGAGTTCCTCTGTAACCCCAGGTTCCAGATGGCGTGAGTTGGATTCAGCGCTTAGCGCAGTTTGACTCTGGTGTGCTCCACTGTTGTACCACAGAGCTCCTGAGTTAAGGGAAAACAATTGCCAAAAACTTAAAGCCCCAGACAAGTGGCCCAATTCAAATGGATGACTAATGGAAACATCTTATTCATTATAATCAATTTATTGAGTAGTAAAATGTGGGGGAAGGGAGAATCCTAGACTTCTGTTATGACCAAAATAATTCCGGTGTTTCCCCAGGTTTGCAATGACTTTTTTTTTCCTGCCTTGATTCAAAGGCATCAAGGAAGCCATAAGAATCTCATGTATATGCCTCTGAAGCCTTGGTTCTTCACCCCTGATAAGCTACTGTATTGGAAGAAAGACTTTTCACCAAATAACTCTTGGGTGGCAGATATGTAAGCACGGAGCTCTGTGTGTTCTGTTTCTTTGTGGACAGGAGAAAGTGAACCACAGCCTGGGACACCTGCTCCCCTAAACTCCTGCTTATCACCTCCAAAATAGAGCAGTCTGCTTCCTCACCCCAAGAAACCAAATAAATCCAAATACTTCTGGACAATTCCCAACTCCACAAAAAGTGCTAATGTGGAAAAAATACCCACCTTTCCCCAGTGATGGCTTGACAAAGCCACCCGCTGGGCCATTTTCCTAACGAAGGCCTAAGAATTGTGAGAACACCTGCCCCTTCCCTGCTCACTTGTCAGTGTGTGCCAATAGGCTGTGCTTACTCATGGCCCTGTGAGGGGGTCCAGAGCACAGAGGCAAGGAGCCCTTGCCTTTAGAGAGCTCACGGTGACACAAGGCGGGCCAGGATATAGGGACCCAGACCAGGCTCATCACCATCCAAAGCAAGAGCCGCTGCCCTGGGCTCCTTGCCTGCCAGCCAGGAGGCGAAGGAGGAGCGGGTGGTAGCGTCGGTAACAAGCGTGTGCTAGGAGAGACTTGGGCATCTTTCCAGAGAGTTCCCAGAAGCCCTCCCCTAAACTCCAAACCGTGTCCAGAACCCAGGGCCTCAAGTAGGTTTATAGGAGTCCAAATTGGATGAATTCCATGCAGCATATACCGTTTTTACCCAGTTATCCAAATGTGACAAGGCTTTTGTGCTAGATTCTTAAATGTGCTGCTTGGTTTCTAACAATAATACCAGAATTGTGCATATCTAAAAAGATTTTGAAGCTTTTTGCTCTCTGTTTTCATTCTTTTTGCTTAAAACCTGTGTCATAGTGTGAATGATAAGGATGGTTATTTCTCGCAGTGGGGAGTTAGAAGGAGATTCAGAAGAGACCAAATCTCTGTATATAACCTTGACTTAGAAAAGCTTCATCAGTCGTTGGCCTCCTTCCTCATCAGCCTTGTCTCCACACCTTTGCATGTCGCTTGCCTTTTGTTTTTTCAATTTTATTTATTTCTCTCCCCCCCTCATTGTCTGCTCTCTGTGTCCATTTGCTGTGTGTTCTTTTGTGTCTGCTTGTCTTCTCTTTAGGTGGCACTGGGAACCAATCCCGGGACCTTGCGGAGTGGGAGAGCGGTACTCAATCTCTTGTGCCACATCAGCTCCCTGGTCTCCTGCGTCTCTTATTGTCTCTTCTCGTTGCATCATCTTGCTGCACCAGCTCTCTGCGCAGACTGGCACTCCTGCGTGGACCAGCTTGCCTTCACCAGGAGGCCCTGGGAATCAAACCCTGGACCTCCCATATGGGAGACGGGAGCTCAGTCACTTGAGCCACATCCACTTCCCTCGCTTGCCTTTTATAGCCTTGGTGGACCAGCAGCATCAGTCCCCTGGGAACCAATTAGAAATGGAGAATTCCAGGCTCCACCCTGGCCCCACCAAGTCAGAATCCACAGGTCAAATTAACAAGGTCTCCAGGTGATTGGTTTGCCCACTAAAGTTGGAGAAGTACCAGGTCAAATTCTACTAAAGCCCCTAATTTTCCTTACATTTCCCCATCCCTCACCTCTACCTACTCCATCTTGCAGCCTCCTTTACTCCTGACCTGTCCAAGGGAGATAAATGTGTCAGAAAGAACATTCAGTATTATGAATGTTCTGCATAGGATTGCCAGATAAAATACAGGACATTCTTTAAACTGGGCCTCTTGTATATTTGTGAAGCTGGCAATCCTAGCTGCGAAAATCGGCTAGCATATAAGGTATACAAGTGATTTTAGAGCAGGGGAACCTGGAGTTTCATCCGTTCACTTCACTGCCTTTGGCCTGACCTGTCCTTGAAAGGGATGGGGTTTGAGTTTTTGAATGAGATGCCAGTGGCTTCCTACTCTTGACCTGGGGCGTGTGCAAGCTTGGGGGTCGAGAGAGTAAAGACGGAATCCCAAATGGATGCAGCCATACTCTGGAAAAACCTGTGCTGACGTAGACATGGGGGCTCATTTTTCCACCAGGTGGCTTTAGGTGAGGGAGCTGCCAGGGCTGAGAGGCACATTTAGAAGAGTAAATGCCGTCCATGTGAGTATTTTCATTTATACTGGGTTCAAGATTGGGCTTATGATGTCAGATTGAGCCATTAAGTTTTCTTATTTGATGAGGAACACGGAGCTCTCCTTTATTCACCTCATTAGGCAAAGGTATTGCAGGTGTTTCTAAAACAGCTCCTGACCTAATATTTCTTATTGTTGGGTACTTCCAGACGATGGAGTTTGACTCAAATGCCCCAAAGCAATGAAACTCAGATTTAAGGTTTCAGCATTTGCCATGACTCTTTGCTCTTTATGCCACTTCATAAGTTGTATGTACATATTTGAAGGGAATTATGAGCTGCCTTATTCATTACATATTTTTCCAATTTGTAATTGTGTTGGCATCAAATGTTGATGACATTCGAAAGAAATTGGCATATTACTTGATCATTGTAAATCTTTCTGTGCTTTTAACTGAAAATGGCATTAGAACCATTTTCTTACCAAAAAAATAGCATTTTTACATTATCCCTGTTGGGGAAATGTGCAGTGTTGGTAGAATTCTTTCAGGACTCGTTGGAAAAGCTCAACCTTTCAAGAAGAGTCTTCTTGCTATTGGCATACTGACCTGAAAAGCATAAATATGATTAAGAAAGGGACTTTGGAACTCAGGCATGAATGAGATTTTTACAGGAAATTATGTGGTGGAAGCAGTGGAAGTTAGAATACTAAAACATTGGTTGTTTGGCAGTATGTTTTTTGCATTGCTTAGTATCATGAAGCAAATTGCACAGAGCAACGCTGACTAACTTTATAATCTGGTAAAGTGACATTCCTAGTTGCAGCAAAATTATCCATGCAGTTTACATATTTGCAAATATGTGTAGCATAATATTACCAAAAAAACAAGAATTCAATACTCCTGGTATAGCTGATTTTTTTTTTTTTTGAGAGGAAGAAAAGTCAGAGATGAAAATTTTAATACTTTTTTCTTTATCTTTTCTGTATGTAAATTCTGGCTTGCTCTTTCATATACAATTTCTTATTCTCCATTTTAAACTCCCTATATCTGGTGAATGGGTTCTCTTTAGGGGCGAAATAATTTTCTTAGTAATTTAAACAGGCAATGAAATCAAACAAAATAAGGAGAGTAGTTGATTATAGATGTAATCAGCCATCTATGCATTCGACTCACGGATGATTAAAGTTCATGAAATGTCCTTGTATTACAATTAGCCCAGGGCTTACTTGACCAAACAACTGGGCTCCATTACCTGGCCGAGTTGACACATTAGCCTAACCATCACAGTCCATCCCTTGTCAACTTGGCAGCTATACACATCACCTTAAACCATACTAAGTCTCTAACTAAAAACAATAACAGACATGTACATATTTCCGCCTAACAATATTCAACTGTCCTGTGTACAAATGTAAATGCACTAATTCCCTCCAGAATAGTGCAAGTCCTTGGGTAATATTCACTCTAAAACTTGACATCCATAAATATTATGATATGGAACTAATACAATTTATGTCATATGATAAGGGAAAAGTTAGGGAAGAAAACAAAGACATTCATTTTTATGTACATATACAATCATACTCATAACAAAGCAAGGAAGACATATTCATGACCATTACAGTCTTCATTTCTAGAACTGGTCACATGGTTGAAGTTTGTATTTATCACTACCTTCTTCCACTACCCATTCCATGTTCCCTTTGCCCTTAGCCAGCCCCTCAGCTGGCCATGGTTCTTTGCCTGGTGGGGTGACTCAGACTTTCATTCCTGAAGATTCTGGGCCATTGTTAGTCCTACTTGGATTGGGTTGTTGCAATTGTCCATTGATTTTAATCACA
>JAQZBX010022159.1:0-22757 GCA_029593785.1 Cabassous unicinctus | reverse complement strand
GCTAAGATCAATGAGGCTGGGGGCTTCCAGCACCTGGAGTACACTCCCCTAGCTCATGGCCTTGTCTCTCTGTCCTAGGACGAGGCTCACCTGCAATCTGGCCACCAAGACTGATCTTGAGGTTGGTGTGAGGATTAGGAAGGGGTCCTCTGAATGGGCGACAAGCTGGTTCTTCTCTTCACCCCAGATGTGGGAGACGGGACTGAGTGGGTTTACTGCATCCTTCCTCTCTGGGCCCTACTTGCCAAGCTATGTTCTTGTGGCTACTAGAGCAAGGGGTCCCGAAGGACACCGTAGACGGGATCTCCAATGGAGAACTTTGGGAAAAATATAAATTAGAAGGGGGGCAACGGGCTCGACAGGGACAATCTGCCCTGCCTGACCCCCTCCCCATAATTCCCAGATACTGGCAGAAGAAGCACCCTAAAGATCTCCCACTTCTTCCTTCAGCCCCAACTGAGGACTCTGGCCCCCAGGAAGGACCTCTTTGCCCAACCTTGACTAAACTGAAAATGGCCTAGTGGTGGGGCCAAGGGCCCCGTCTACCCCCCAAGTACTGAAGGCCATACACTCCAGTGCATACACAATTTAGGAACAGTGAACAAACCTTTATGGCACTTTTGGATACAGACGCCAAGGTCACTATCATTCCAGGTGACACAGAGGGGAGAGGGTGACGAATAGCGTTGGGAGGTTTCGGGCATTCCACACGGGCACAGGAACGGGTGGTACCGCTACCCTGCAGGTGGGTCCCTGCGGCTGCCCCTTGGTCATGTTCCCCAGCAGGGAATGCATTATAGGGATTGGTATCCTGCACCACTGCACATCCCAGTGGTGACTGCAAGGATACGTGCCCCATCCCAGCAAATTCTGGCCATCACAGTTGGGAAAGTGACAGACCACACACCCCTAGCACGCCCACCTCCTTACTGCATTGTCCAATAGCGGAAACTCCGCCTCCCTGGTGGAGAAAAGAACACTACAGGACTCATAACAGCCCTTCTATCTGCAGGTGTCCTCCACCCACTATCTCTGCCTATAACAGCCCGGAGTGGCCAGTGAAACAGCCAAGTGGAGCGTGGCAGGTAACTAGACCATCGGTGCTTGAATGCAGAAGTGCCCCCTTTGGCACCCATGGTCCCAGACACTGTGACTCTCACGGAAGCCATCCCGGCTCCAGAGGCGTTAGTATGCGGCCGCTGACCTGGTGAATGCCTTTTCCCCATTCACTCTGGAAGGAGGACCAGGATCAATTTGCTTTCCAGTGACAAGGCCATGGTATACCTTCACTGTCCTGCCGCAGGGCACTTAAACCTGCCACCCCTGAGCAGGACAGGGTTTGAGCTAGCAACGCCTGCCCAAAGGACTCCAAGTATCCATTACGTTGACGGCATCATGTTGGTGGGCGAGAGCAAGGTGCAAACTGCCCAGGGATTGCATGCATTGCTAACTGGGCTCTGCTGGTTCAGCTGGGCCATAAATCCCGATAAGGTGCAAGGCTCAGCCCAGCAGGTCACCTTCTTCGGAACCAAATGGACCAGACCCCAGTGCTGGATCCCTTACCTGCTATGGGACAAATTACGGTCCTTAAAGTCACCCACCTCCAAAAAGAAGGCCCCGTGGTTAATTGGGCTATCCGCATATTGGCACCAGCAGGTACTTTCTACTGGGAAAGAGGGGAGCAGGACCTGCAAGAGGTCAAATGGGTCGATTCAGCCACCCTGCCTCTAGACCTTTAGAGCATGGATCTCCATTTAAACCATAGGTTTCTGCCACCCAGACACACGCCAGTTGGTTCCTCTGGCAGTAGGAATTTGCTGCAAGTTCCTAAACACAGCCCAGTACGACTCTCCCTTCAAGAGGCAACTTTTGGCACACTGTGGGCCTTGGTGGAAACAGAATCACTGAGAGCTCCCAGGACCTGCGGCCAGAAATCCCCATGGTGACCTGGGTCCTGGGTAACAAGGACACTCACCCAGGCCGTGCCCAACAGCAGAGCATCATCAAATGGAAGCGGGACGTTCAGGAGTGTGCCCACCCAGACCCCCAGGGAGTGACGCATTTACGTGAGCGGGTGGCGGTCTCCTCAACAGTGATCCTGTTGCAATACCAGATGAGGCCCCCCCCTCCCTGCACTGGCATCCTGGGGACCCCACCTCAAGGGTGCCCCACCAGATGCTCTGCGCTGGTTCACTGATAGAGCGGCCAAGCTGAAGCCACCTGGCCACTGGGCAGCAGCTGCTGTTCCTTTGCCTTGGGCAGATTATACACCACCTCCGGCAATGGAAAAAGTGCCCACAGGCCAAATGCAAGTGGTCCTCTTACCCTGGAACAGTCAGACCCAAGCACCCCCGTGTACCTGTTTACTGACTCAATAGCTTAGCAGTCTGTCAGGTTCATGGAGGGAACGCGGTTAGAGAATCAGTGGTTCCCTGGTGTGGGAAAGGGACCTTTGGAAACAACTGGCAGTGTGGAAGGGCACCCTCTGTTACCCATGTAATGGCAAGGGCCCGTATCATGATGAATTTCACTGGCATGACCCAGCTGGTAAAGAACCCACCCAGCTGCTTTTCGCCCCTGATGAGGCTGGATACCTTCCTGGGAGAAGGGCTGATAATAAGCCCTGCTTGGAGGATGAAGACAATGAACCTACCCTAGGTGACATTCATGAAATAGCTGAATTTCCCACAGCTGCTTCCACTGCTGGTTGGATCCAACACCGAACTGAACATGGAAGTTCCGACACCATGAAATGCCAAGCCCAGGAACGTGGAGCACCCCTCTCTTTAAAAGGCCCTATCTGGGAAGCAGATGTGGCTCAAGCCATTGAGCTCCCGCCTACCACATGGGAGTTCCCAGGTTCGGTTCCTGGTGCCTCCTGGAGAAGACGAGAAAGACAGGGAGCTGGCGTGATGGGCAGGTGCAGTGAGGTGACACAACAAGATGACACAACAAGAAGACACAATGAGAGACCCAACAAAGCAGGAAGCTGAGGTGGCTCAAGTAATTAAGTGCCTTTCTCCCACATGGGAGGTCCCAGGTTCGGTTTTCTGTGCCTCCAAAAGAGAAGACAAGCAGACACGAAGAGCACACAGCAAATGGACAGAGAGCAGACAGCGAGTGCAAAAAATGAAGGAGGAGAATAAATAAAATAAATTAAAAGGCCCTATTTGCCATTTACCAGTATGAGAGATGTCAGCTACAAGCCAGAGCCTGAGAAGGGTATTTAGGGGCTACTCCCAGAGGGGCTGCACCAGTCCACTTACAGCAAGTAGACTATATTCATCCTCTCCCACCATCCCAAGGTATGTCCTATGCCTGGGTCGTGGCTATGGCCTTGTCTTTCCGATTTGTCATGTGGACACAGCACATACAAGGGGATACCTTGGAAAAACAGCTTTGTCACCGTGTCAGGTACCCAGATGACATCTCCTCTGACCAAGGACCCACTGTACTACAAAACCCACTCAATGATGGGCCCAGGTTTCAAGGAATTAGATGGACCTTCCACGCCACCCACATCTCACAGGCAGTCAGCATTGTGCTATCAGAGGATCATCCCACATTTTACACCCTCCACACAATTCCCAGGATGCTGGGAGGCTAGGGCTGGAGATGGAGGGGTGGGATGATGGAAGATGGATACAGGCCAGAAGTGCTCAACACACATGGGGTGACAACCCAGGGGATGGGAACTGCGGGGTCTGACACTCGCATGCTGGACGTTACTGGGTGACACCTACCCTTGGCTGGGCCACCAGGCCCCTCAGGAAGGGTCATGGGACACCTTCTAGGAGTCCTGCAACTCCCATCTACAAGGAGGGGGTGGAAGTGGGCCAGAATACACGGGTGAGGCACTCAGATCAACGGTAAAGGAGTGAGGTTATAGAGCCCAAGGCAAGGGACAGACTCTGTGGCCTTAGAGGGAAAAAAGCAATTACTGCAGACAGGCCGAGAAGTGTTTCCCACAGGAAGAAGTTGCACAACCACCCCGCCAGGACTAGTTGCTGCTCCCCCCTCCTGTTTCTGCAGATTTGACCTGGTGGCAACCTGGAAGGAAAACACCTTCACCAAGCTGACCGGGGCCAGCACAGCAGCAGGGAGCCTGGCCAGCTGCTGGATCTGCCATCGACTCCTTGCCGAGTCTGATTGCCACTTAAGGAGCTGACCTCCCCTGCTTCACATTTGTACGAACATCAGGAAGTCCTTCATTTACGCCTTGTGACAAAGATAATGGCACACCCGTTGGCTGTGCATCCTTCTTCCCCACAGCCCTGGATAACCTGTCTGGATGCGATGAAACTAGCAAACAACTCAGGCATCTTTCCCGGAGGTAACCAGTGACTCTCCAGAGGTGGGCTGTGCCCCTCCAGGGTTTATCTTCCTTTGTGGAGGAAACAAAACCCCCACCAGTTGGGCCGTTTCCTGTATAGGTCATTGGACAAGACGGGAAAACGCACCCTTGGATTTCTAACGATCTCCCTGAAACAAGCCCACTGGCTGTTTGATGCGGGACCTCTTCAGCTGGCTCCTGGTGGTGGTGGGGGGGGGACGGGGGGGCATGGATGCAGTTGTTACTCCAGACAGGCCTGGTTACCCTGCTGGAATAAAGGTCTGCATAGGAATCATCAAAGCCCTCCTCGTGGGCTGCAGCTGCTGGTCTGCAGGATTGAGAGCTATGGGCCAATAGACCCAACACATCTCCACCTTTGTGTCCGAGGTGGAAGGTGGGCTTATGTTGTGACAGCTAATGTGGAGGAGTACAGGCTAGGCCAGATCAAGAGGCCAAGGGGTGGACTGGTGGGAAAGTCAAGGATACACTCAGCGGCCATCATCCAGCCCTGGCCTATCCCCCTCCTTTTTCCCTCTTGCTTGTTTGTGTGTGAGTGTTTGTTCTCACCCTTGTTTGTTTGCATGCAGGTGGTGGGTATATTTCTATTTGTGCTTAATTGCATGCACATGTTTCTATTTCTCAAGAGACTACAGGCAGCCAGGGGAGATGTTAAATCTTAACCAGTCCCGGCTGCTTGCCAGGACACAAAGGTTGCTCACTGGCAGAGCCCCTCCCCCTGGAGTGTATAAAAGCCCAGCTCTCAGTCAGTGCAAGTGTCCCTCATCTCCAACACAAAGACACAAAGAGCTGCTGAGCAGCTGGCCTCCCTGAGAGACTGGCCAAGGTGCAATCTCTTCCCCTGCTCTTCTGGATCCTTTGTGCTGTGCAAGCAATAAAGCGGTCATTTTCTGGAAGCTTCTGTTGTGCCTGAGCCTGTGTTCCCATGATGCACCATACAGCAACTCACTCCAGGGTGGGCTCAGGGTGTTCATAATAGGATACTATATGTCAGGCACTTTACAAACAAGATCTCATTCACTCTTCCTGCCAGGCTGTGAGGTAGGGATTATCAGCCCCACTGTGCAGATGAGGAAACTCAGGCTCAAGAAGGTTAAGTAACTTGCTCAAGATCACAGTTAGGAGGTGAAAGAGCCAGGAATCAAGCCCAGGAAGCCTGGCTCCAAGGTCATCTGCCTGACTGGGTGGTCAGCCTGGGGGCTAAGGGAGTAGCATTCACTGTGGAGTCAGAGCACACAGTTGGAGGAGTGGGGATGGAATGCAGAGTACAGCCCTCCAGGGGTCTGATTTCAGGGAGCCTGCAGGACCCTGTGGCACTGGGGGAATTAGGTCAAGTCCCTAAGGGTATCTCTGGACTATCAGCAGAGCTACACGGACTTAGAGGCCAAGGTGGTTTGGGTAGTCTCTGGGCTAGAGGGATCACTGGAGCGGGAAGTGCATAAAGCTGCAGAGGAGCAGTTCCTGTCAGTTAGTATGACAGTGAAGGAGTCAGTGTGGGAGGTGGGTGGATGGGCAGTGAGAGGTCTAGGAGAGGAAGGGGTCAGGGAAGTCCACGAAATTCTCTGTAGGTCAACCAAGCCCTCCACACCCCCCCACCCTAAGTCAGTGAGGTGGGGTTCAGAGCAGGGGATGTGGGCACCATTTCTGAACCCACATTCTGGAAGCACAGAACCTACTGTCTGTCCCCAAAGATCCTGGGAGCCAGAGCAGCTGTATATGGGCATTCGGCACAGGCTCTGGCATTAGGCAGAACTGGGTTTGAATCTTAGCTGTGCCACTTACCAGCTGTGTGACCTTAGGCAAGTTATTCCTTCTCTCTGTGTTTTGGTCTCTGTATCTGCAAAGCCAGGACATGACACATTTACAAGCCACTAGGGGGATTAAAGGACCAAGACCTGGCCCCTTGTTGGCATCTGGGCAGTGTTCATTCCCTTCCTTTCCCATTACTCTCTCAATAGTTCTCTCCTTCACCTCCTCCAGCCTCTACCCAACATGGACTTATGCCTGGTGCACTTGTGAAATGAAATGTGCCCACTTGGGGCTTGCTCTCACAGCTGTCCACACACACACTTGTTTCTTCTCACGTAGACTTCTATTCCCCTATCCCACCACCTCGAGCACCTTCAAGGCAAACCCTCTCAAGGTGGATTGTGGATGCACTGGTACACACTCACCACTTAGCAAACACTTACGGAGCGCCCGCTGTGTAACAAGCATATATATATACACATGCACCTCCACAGCCTCTCACCACTGCTACTAAACAGCTTAGCTTCCCCCTAGGCTTCAACGTAGTTCACCTGAGGATGGTATCTAAACACACACTGGCATACCTATGAAACTGTGTGGCACAAGCAGAGCTAGAGTTAGGTCAGCGTGCTCTCCCTGTCCCCTCGGATCCCGGGCTGCCCCTTACCCCACAAGCTCTTCCTCTGGGTCTCACACCCAGAGAAGGTTGTTGGGCTTCCAGAGGGAGGAAAGAGGTTTCTTCTCTCCAAGATTCACTTCAGAAAGTAGAAATCTGAACTTTCTGAGTCAAAGGGCTCTAAGAGGCTGTGGAGAGAAGGGCAGGGGAGGGGGGCAAGGAGAGGGAGGTGGCCAGATGGTCATCAGAACGAACGGGATGCTGCTTCAATATGTCTTGCTTTTACTAACTCCCTCTAGGTCTAATGACAAGTGCTCTTTGTCTTCCAAAGGTGGAGGTAGAGTTGGTGATATGGGAGTCAGAGGCCAGAGGGCAAGGGGTGAAGAGGGAGCAGAGGAGGTGGCCAGCACAGGCGGCCCAGATGGGATGCTGGTCAGGGTGGGGAGACGAAGCTCCACAGAGCCCCAAGAGGAGAGGGGCAGAAGGGGAGGGATTTGAGGGAAAGTTGGGGGAGAGCCCACTTGGTCTCTGGGGGAGGGGGGAAGGTGGCCAGGGTCTTTGTAGTCACTCCCCACTGGCTCTCTCACTTTGTGGTCCCCTGGAGCATGAAATTACAAGATTTATAGGAATAAAATGACATGGCCTTGCACCCTCTACTGTGAGACCTCCTGTGGCAGGTCCTTCATCCCAGCTCCTCCCTCCTCCTCTCACACTGGGCCTCCCCTCGCCTTCCTTCCCCCCAGCCTCATCCATGGCCCCTCTCCTTTTGGCCAGGTGAAAAGGAGCCACATAAGACCCTAGGCCTGGACAAGGCTGCCCCTCCTCTGACTTCATGCTATTCCCTCCACCATGCATGTGCTCACTCACTCACTCCTTCCTGCACTCACATTTGTGGAGCACCTGCTGTGTGCTATCCACCATGCTAGGTGCTGGCAATGCACAGAGAAACAGAGCATGGTCCCTGCCCCCAGGGGCTCATGGCTTGAGCGCTTTGGTGACAGACTCTTATGCAGAGACTGAAGAAGAGGTGGTCAGCCTGACACAAGTGGGCACCCAGTGTCCCCAGAGAAGGGTCTTCTCTGCCTGGGGAAGTCTGGGAGGGCATTCCAGAGGAGATGGCAGCACAGACTGAAGTCCTGAAGTGTGAGTTCACCTGGTGGACAAAGAAAGTGAACCCACACACCCCAGAGGTGTGAAATGGCCCCAAGGAAGCCATTCCCAGGGGTAGGAAATTGAGTTGTGTTGGGTGTAGTAGCAGGAGAGGCTGGAGAAGTCCACAGAGGCCCCAGGTCATCAGGGTCTGAAATCCTTCAGGCACTTCACTCATTCCTTCTTTCCCTCGCTCATTCACATTCCTGACCACCTATCTTGTACTGGCCCTGTGCTTGGAGGAATGGGAGATGATGGTGGACAACACAAGGTCAGTTCACGTAATCTGCTTACGGCCCAGCCCTGACACAATTTGTGACTGGGTGTACCTAAAATTCACTCTGCATGTGCCCAGGGGTGGGTGTGTGGTACAGACACTGGGCCTGGGGTCTGAGCTCCCCTCCCCAGATGGCAGGAACGTGTCCCCAACTGCTCAGAGCACTGTGTCCCCACTCCCCACCACCACCCTCACCATCTACACATCCAGAATCCCAGCCTGGGATGGTGCTCTGGGAGCCCGGGGGTCCCGCAGGCCCAGAGAGTGGTCACCCAAGGGATCAGGAAGGTCTGAGACTTTCTAAAGCCCCACCCGAATCACACCCATCACTTGGATGCACTAAGAGTCTATGTGTCTACACTCCCCGCTGGCGCTGGGCCTGATAAACCACTGGGCTACTCACCTCCGAGGGACAGTGGAAAACAGCAGCCCTGACCCTGACAGGTCCAGCCCACTTCCTCCTCTGATGCCAACCAGATTGTAACCACTCTAAAGCACAGATGCTGTCAGGTGTACCTGTAACCCCCCCACCCCCCACCCCAGGCACCAGCACCTGACAGACATGCAAACACCTGCTCATGAAATTCCTTTTGGTCTAGGCTGACTATGGGAGGCAGGCACAGGCCAACACAGAGTTTAAGAGCTAACACATATATAGTGACTACCTGCAAACATTGAATTGGAGCTTCACTACACCTAGCTGGGCTGAACAGGTATCACTGTCTTCATTTTATAGATAAGGAAACTGAGGCCCAAGGCCCCCAGCTAGGAAGTGGAGGCATCCAGACACCTCTGGCTACCCAGCCCCCATCACCCCACTAAGGGGCCCTGTGATCTCATACGTATGCCAGGGAGGCCTGTGACTCTGCCTTCCCCCCAATCGTGTGTGCATTTTGGCTTTCAGGTGGAGCTGGTGAGACGGGGGGAGAAGACCAAGGAAGGAATCTCCAGGAGAAAGGTGGGGCCCGTTTCCCTTTCTTGGTGACAAGAGATACACAAACAGAGCCCTGGGTGGGCAAAGGCATTTAGACTCCCACACCAGGGAGGGGCCATCATAGAAAACCTGGGTGGGGTAGGGGGTGTGGTGGGGAGAGAGGAGGGCACTCAGGACAGAACAGGAAATTGGGAGGCATTTGGCCTCTTAAATCTCATTCCTCACCCCCATCACCCCTTGGACTGAAAACCAAACGCCTGGCTCTTTGGTTTGGGGGATAAGGTCTATTTTTTCCTCTAAGGGAGGCAGTGCTGGTCCATTCAGTGCATGGACCTGGCTCCACAATATACTGAGTGACTTTGGTTAAGTCCCTTTCCCTCTCTGAGCCTCAGTTTCTTCCTCTGCAAAATAGGAATCACCCTGTACTCAACTCCCAGGGTTGCTGTGAGAAGTACATAGGACAATGTGCCTGGAAGCCAGTGAGTCCCGGATGGACATTAGCCACTGTTAATTATTATTAGTCTTTCGCCCTCCCAGGTGGCTCCTGGTCATTTGCAATGTGCCACCCAGAAGGCCTTGCTAACTCCTCTTCATGCCTACGCCATGCCCCCATTCCCCCTCCAGCCTAAGAACTCAGTCCCACTAATGAAGCTGAACTCCCCTCCCCCCAGCACCATTTAGAAGTCATTAGCAGGATCTCCACAATTAGGAACAAATGGCTTATAACGGATGGCATCCAGGGAGGGAGGGCAGGCGGGCCAGATGGAGGGGAAGTGAAGCTGGAGCTCTGAGGGCAATGCGGAGCTGCTGAGAAAAACAAGTGGGGTCTTTCACCTTTAAGATGGGATCACTCCCCCACTTCTGTCTCTGAGAATTCAAGGGGGGGTGGGGGGGTGGTATCCTCTAAGGAAGCCAGGGGCAGGGCTTTTTAGCATTCCTTTCTCCAGGCTGAAGGATTCCAGATCTGTGTCACGGTCCCAGCTTTATTCTGTGTGCGTTTGGGAGTGAGAGGCGATGTGGCGTTCAGGGAGACAAGTCTGAAGGGCTGGAGTTTGAGTATGGAGAATTAGACTCACACCTTAAACCTGGTGAGCTAGAAGCATTGGAATGTCTAATATGGTATTTTTTCAAACTGCTGGCCATGACCCAATGGTGAGACATGATATCAATTTTGTGGCTCAAAGAACAGGACTACATATACATATATAGTATTTATATATATGAAAGTGTGTATATGTGTATATATGAACATACACGAGTGTGTATATATGGATCAAAAAGAAAGTTATCAGGTGAAGGAAAACATTGTTACATGAAACTGGTTTCAGGTGTGTGTCTGTGGGCTGGGGCTCCAAGTAATTCTTACTGTAGTTCTCAAGCAAAAAAGTTCCAGAAGCACTGATCTAGTTCACTTTACAGGTGAGGAAATGGAAGTCCAGAGGGAGACAGTGATTTGCCCAAACACACACAGTGGCAGAAACGGGACCTGAATCCACGAGGCCTGAAATTGGACTCTGCACAGAGAAAAGGAGCTGAGAGCTAGGCAGGCAGGATGGAGGGCTCATGAACCAGCTTTGGGTTGTGGTGAGGGGCAGCCCAAATAAACAAAACCCAAACCTCTTTTGTCTTTGGGCATCTGGCTAAATTTTCAAAATTGGCATTTGGTCTTATCTAAATTATCTTGATAATTTTAACTGGGAGTGGCTAGATTTAGGGAGGGAGCCCTGGGAGGGTGTTTGAGGGTGCTGGCTCACCTCACCCTCACCTCAAAACCTAAAAAGCACTTCTGGGAAAGCCCATCACCTTTACCTCAGTGCTATAATGTGAGTTTCTATTCTTTTATCAGTAATTCAACAAGTATTTATTAAGGCACTCACAATGTCCCAGGCACTGGAGATGGGGTGCATTTGCTTTAATAGAACTCACATTCTAACTGGGCAGGGACAAACACTAAACGAAGAAACGAGTAAACTATGAGGTGGTGCTAAGACTGGCTGGCTACTTAGGTTGTGCAGCTGGAGAAGGCCTCTCTGAGGAGATACTGAAGATGAGAAGGAGCCAACTTTTCCAGGAAGGGAGAGAATATTTAAGGTGGAGGAAACAGAAATAGCTGGTGCAAGGGCCCTGAGGTGGGAATAAGCTTAGTGCATTATGAACTAAAAGCAGCAGTGTGGGCAGAACAGAAGGGCAAGAGACCCAGAGATGAGCAGGGGCCAGACCACAAAGGGGCTATGATTTTTTATTTCCTTCAAAACTTGAAGAAAAATCATTGGAAGATATAATCTCAGAGGGTTGCTACCTAACCCACTATTAATAAAGACTAGGTACCTAATAAGTACTTGACTTGAAGTAAACAGGAAACCTCCCCATCTAACTTTGCAACTCCAGGACCAAAGGGTGGAGGGAAGGGGAGCAGAGGAAGGGGTCAGAGGTCAGAGGTCCCAACCACTGAGAGAACTCATCTGGGGGAGATCCAGCTTCTCCACCAGTCAGGCTTTGTCCTCCAGCAAAGAGACATAAAAATGAAATTACACAGAGAAGGTGGGGTAAAAGGGGAGAGGGGGGAGGAAAGGAGACCATAAAAGCCCTCAAGTGATTCTACACCTTTTTTCCTTGGGGAAAAAAAAAAACCTTTTTGGAAAAGGCTGTAAATTTTTTTTACACCAACCTCGTAAAAATGACATCGGCACATTCTCAAATTAGAACCATTAAAATGAAAACCAGCAACGCACAGACACAGGTCCAGGTGGTGGGGGGCTCAGATCCCGTGTGCACAGCCCGGGTTTCAGGACCCCTTTCCCACCAATGTCTCCAAAACGCCTCCTGGCCACAAGGAACTGGCCACTAGCTTCAGATAGATGAGAATTAACAAACGAACCCCGCAGTCCTGAAAAAAGAAAGGCGTTCCTCTGAAAGGCTCCTTCTCTCTCCCCTCCCCGCACCCCCAGCGGCAGACCTCCGCCCGCTGCTAGGTGTGCAGCCTGCCGTGTGCAGGCCGCCGTCCATCTTCCGCGGCTGCGAGGGGCAGGAGAGGCAGGCCGGGGCGTCCTGGGCACGAGCTTTGGGAACGGGAGCCTGAAGGGAGGGATGGCATCTAGGAAGGAGCTGAGCTAGCGTGGTGGGGTGGTGGTCGCGGGTGGGTGGGTCAAGCGCTCGGGAGTCAGCTCCCAGATGCACTTCGCAGCCGTGTCTGTGGAGCCCCCTCTGGAAGCCGGTCTATCCCAGGTCTGGGTTCAGAGCCACGATGAGCTTCCTACTCTCCCCTGGCCTCTACTGCAGGGGCTATAGTGTAGGACTTAAGAGTGAGCGCTTAGGAGCATGCAATTCCCTTCCAAAGGACTTCCATTGTCTCAGGAAAAAGTAGTTCCCCTAGGAGGAAAACTGGCTCACTAACTGAGAAGGCGCTTCCACTCCCCTGGACATGTTTGTGAGGGTTCAAGGCTCTGGGATGAGGCTCTCTGCACTTCAGTCCTTCATGCTAAATTCTTCACCCGAAGAAGAATAAACATTCTCCTACCTTCTCCAACTTCTCCCCTCTGTCCCCAAAATCCTAATCAGTAAGGGCAAGATCTCTGGCATAAAAGGGGGTGCAGAAGAGGGTAAAAAAAAACGTCTCTGAATCCCCTATCAGGAGGGAAAGCAGGGGCCTCTGCTGGTAGAGAGGGCTGGTTCCTTCCTACTCCCCTGAAAGCAGGGTCTGGGGATCTCTCCCCCAGGCCCCAGGCCTTCTTCCCTCCCTCCCTCCGCCCCGCCCCCCCCATAGTGCAGCACACAAACCAGGGCCGCCTTTGGCCAGAACTCCGGAGGGGTACAAGCAGACCCCCTCCCCTGATCCATCCTCTGGCCACCACACCCCAGGTCACTGGCTCTCCAGCTCCACCTCCGCCTGTCCTCTTCCCACTATTTCCAGGCTGAGGAGGAGGAGCAGTTTCCTAGCACTTCCCAGAGGCTGTTGGAGTGAGGGACTTGACCAGTCAGAAGAGTCTCTAAATGTCCCCCGGAGGGGGGGGGTGGTTCATGCCCCAAGGCTCCCCACCAGGTACCCTGCACCTCCTGGGGAAGGGCTCATTCTCCAGAAGGAACAGCAGAGTCCAGAAGGTATGGGGACCAGAGATGAAAGAGGAGAATCTGGGGCATGGGTGTGGGCATCCCAAAGAGAAAAGTGCCCAGGCCTGGAGAGGAAAGAGGACCGCTGACTGTGTGTGTGAGGAGGTGGGGGTACTAATTCACCTCTGAGACCTCCCCTTCCCACCCCCTTAAGGAGCTTGGGCAGTGGAGAGCCAGATGGGAGAGGAAAAGGAAAGAAAAGTCTCTTGCATTCTTCTTCTTCCCCTCCCCCAACTCCCTGATCACACACCCCCATCTCTTTGGAGGGGGTGATTTAAAAGCTCATTAATGTGCAGAGCCCCCCAACCCCTTTGAATCTCCCCACAGGATGTGAACGTGGTGGGATTTGGCCCCGGTTGCCACGGCAACTGTGGTGGGAGTTCCCAGACGCTAAGCAACCCTCCAGTGACCCTCGCTGACCTGTCACCCCCACAACCGTGGACAATGGGAGTGCGCACTCTGGAGGCCCAGGACGCCTTTCAGCGGCTGCCGCAGCTCTGCTTCCCCCACCCTGCCTGGCCCCAAGTCCAGCTCCTCTCAGCCAGAGCACCCACTCCTCAAGACCTCACCAGGCCCTCCACCTCCCAAAAGCTGACACACCCTTCTCCCAGCCCTCACGGCTCCCCATCAGAGTGCCCAAAGGGGATCTGTGGGTTCCCTGGGGAAGCACTCCCCCTCCCTGCAGGAAATATTTTCATACAGGTGGAATCAGATTAGGATAAAATGGAAGGGCAGCCTTCAAAGAAAAAAAGCCATCACAGAGGAGAACTACGTGGGGGAGGGTGGGTCAGGCAGGGAAGTTTGCCTTGGTGAAGGAAGGGGATTGTCTATGGGGCCCAGGGTATTCATGAACAGCACCTCCTCCACCGGCCAGCACCGTGCCCAGCTCAAAATTAGGTTCAATGCATGTTTGCTGAATCAATGAACACTCCACGGCATACTGCACTCAGGGTAGGTTCTCTCAGAGGGGATAAGACTGGTGACTTGGTGAAAGCCCCAAGGACAGAGTGAAGGGCCTGTGTCACTCACCAACAAGGGGGTAGGGAGGAGGGAGTGGGAAGCTGGGGCCTTCAACACGAAAATGGGGCAGCTGGCCCGGGACCCTCTCTCTTGTCAGACCCTGTGCTGCAGCCAAGCCAGGTCACTGCCCCTCCTCCCAACCCCCAGCCACCTCCAGCCTCTGTTTGAACAAGCGCCGGGCCTGCTCGTTGCGTGGAAACAAGCGCCTGCTCTTGATCCAAAGTGCCGCCGATGCCCTCTTCAGCGCTGTTTGTTTCAGCCTGAAGTCCTGCCACCAGCCTGACTTCTGACTCGCCCTGTTTATCTCTCTCCTCGGTCAACTCATTACTCCCAAAGGCCAGGACTGCATTTAACAGGGCTTGTTTACCCAGAACAGAGGGACAGGGACCAACAGAAAGACAGACAGAGAGGGGCTTGGAGACTCAAGGAGGGCACAGGAGGACGGGACCAGTGCCTCACCCACAGACCCACTCTCAACGTCCTTCCCCTGGAGTTCACAGTTGGCGCTAGAGTGGCTACTTAGGGCCTGTGGGCTAGTGTTTGTTTTTGTTTAAAGGATGTTTTTAGGTTAGGAATGGAGTGCCCTTATCCACCCATCAACAGGGTTCAAGGCCTTGTTCCCTCCATCTCCCACCGGGTCTGCAAGTGGTGGGAGCGGAGAGATGCACTGAACCCTGCACTGGGAATAGGGAGCCCTGGTGTCTAGCCACAGTCTTTACTGTGTCCCCTGGACAAGTCAGTGCCTACCTTTGGGCTGCCTCCTCATCTGTGAAATGGGAATAATCATAATGGCCACCAGGGATGGTGACTAAATGACACAGTGCATGTGAAGACCCAAAGCTCCCAACAGATGCAAGGTATTTGTTTGTCCTCTAAGGGCCCCTTGGTTATGGCTGGGTTGAGAGGGAGCGAGGAGGAACCTGAGGGCCAGGCTCTCTTTCCTATAGTTGTTCTACACCACAAAGAGTCAGGAGCATTTGTTGGGGTACCCCTGCTGCACCCCAAAAGCCTCGTTCATATGTCAAGGCTGGAGGGATGGCCCACAGACTGTTCCACTTTAATTAAAAATTGTGTAATTTTAATTTTGCAGGGCTCTTTTCATAGTTTGGAGCCAACAAAACCTTTTTTAAGTCTCAAATATTTTCCTTGGCCCTGGGCACTACGCCCATAGTGAGTCCAAATGGATAAAACAGCCCTCTGCCTGCCTTCAAATCCCCACCCCAGTTTATTTGTGAAACAGATATAGGATTTTCCAGGGCCTTTGGGATATGCCCCAAAACAAACAGAAATAACTAGAACTTGGAATATAGGTGGTAAAACATGGCTTTTGTGCATGAGAATGAAGAAACCTGATCAGTACAGACAGTTCTGTCTCTTCCCACCCTAAACGTCTCCCCAATTATCCAGATATGTGTTTACTCTTCACTTTAAATAATTTTTAAAAAGAAACTTTCCAGTTTTGCTGTTCCCTCCTGCCACACTCAAAAGTTTTCATAGCTTTGCCTGCATAGCAGTACAAGAGAGGAAAAGCTGGCCACACAAAGTGGGTGGACTTGGGACTTTTGGTGGGGTATGTTTTGTTATTATTTTGATAAAGGATAGGATTTTGCCCTTTGACTTTCTGTCCCCAGCAGATGGCACAGACTCTGTGGGTCTCTTCCTGCTTAGGAAGGCTTGGGAGATGCCAGCAAACTACCAAGGACCATCTCCCTGCAGAAAGGAGGCAGACCCCTCCTGCTCCAGTCTCCGCTGTTTCCAAAAGGAAGTCATTTTTTTTTTCGAGTTCTCAATTCCATTCACATCCACATCAACCAGCCGGTGTGTAGAGGGATTTCACACCCAAATTGCAACTGATCCTAACAATCCAGTACCGTAGGCTCCAAGGAGGCCAAGACTCTGAAGGCCCATGACTTAGCCAAGGCTGCTGCTGGCTGGGATTAACTTGTTTTCTTTCAATTCCAGCTCTGTGCAGGGGTATTGGACTTCTGATGGAGCTGCTGCCCCCTAGTCTGACCTCTGGTCCAAGGAGTGTGACAGCCTAGTGGGGAACAGGGCTGGAGGAACTGGGGAGAGAGCAGTACCACGAGGGGGAGGGTGTGAAGGCAATGTGGGTATACATGTCTGTGCACACATAAGGCAGGCGTGGGGGGTATTGGGCAGGGAGGTGTGTGCAGGACCCTGCTTTTCTACATTCCCAGCAGGGCCCCCAGGGGCCAGCACCACCAGTAGTGATTTGAGGAACAGAGTCAAATAAGAGAAGGAGGACCCCAAGGCCAGGGCTGGCTGGGCCGGTTCTCCTGAACTTGTCTAGCATGATTCTCCCTTTTTCCCGGGCGGGGCAGGGACCTGGGGCCCCTGCTTTGTCATCACCCAACCAGGCTCCCCACCCTAGTGCCTCTCGATCCTTGATGAGGCTGGTCCTGAACTCGTGAACTCTGCAATTCAGGGTGGGGATGACGGGGGTGGAAGTGGTAAGGGGGCACAGACAGGGATTCCCAGGCAGAGCCCTAAAAATGGAGATCTACCTTTGCCTACCTCTCTTGGACTTTTCCTAGCTGCTTTGGCCCTTGGTGCCTAAAAGTTTAGAAGATACCTCAGAGTGCACAGAGCCCCCTCTCCTAGCACTGAATGCACTCTCAGCTAAAGCCCCTGCCTCCCTCCCCAGCTCCTGTAACATACCAGCCAGTTCACTAGCTGGTGTGCGTAGGGAGCACAGGTGCATACCCACCTGCGAGAAATCCCCTTAAGCCTGCAAGCCCAGGGAAAGGGCTGCCCAGGGGTCTGTCCTTGCTGGCATTTCTGGGCTGCTCCAAGCTCTAGGATCTCAGGCTTTCCTGAGTCCCACTTCTTCTCCCTCAGAATGCTGTGCTCCCCCAGCCTCAAGGTGGCCACCCAAAGGCCACCAGAATGCCTTGGAGGTAGGGAGGTCCTGGAGGCTGGACCTTCTCAAGAAGGTAAGCACAGAGAGGCTGCTGGGTGGGGAGCAAGCAGCAGTGCCCAGGTCACCAGGCTGGAGTGGGACTAGGCCTGTCTTCATCCTGTTCTCCTCCCCGGGTGCCAGGGAGGGGCGCGGGCTCCTACCTGTTGCTGCTGGAAGTGCAGCAGCTCCGCAGGACTCATCTCGCCGTTGCTGTCTGCGCCCGCCACCGCGTCCCTGCCCGTGCCGCCTCCAGCCGAGCCTGCAGCCCCGGCCCCGCCACTGCCGCCATCAGCCTGCCCCGAGAGGCTGCCCACGCCGTTCTGACCAGACGGAGCCGACCTGATTGTCTCCGAGGCGGATTCCACCATCATGTCGCTCTAGCGGGACCTGGAGGGGGAGGAGAGACACGGGGGAGGGGCTGAGGCTCCAGTCTGGACGGACAGGGCGGGTTTCACCAGGGGCAGCAACCGATGCCCCTCAACATTCCTCCCCCTCCCTCAACAACACAGCAACCACCGAAGCCCCCTGTTCCTGGGGCCTCTGCTCCCCCTCAACTTCCCGGGGGCCACTCCTGGGACCCTTCGTGGGGTGCAGTCCCTCCCAATGTCACCCTTCCCCTAGGCCCGGGGAAGGGGCAGCTCCAGACTGAAGCTGAGCTCACTGCACTGCCCCCCACGCCCACCTTCCAACCCTGTCCCTCAACTTCCAGGAGACCCGGGGCTGCCAGGAGAGGAGGCCCCGCCCTTGCCCCACCCCTCTGGAACCTAAACCTGTTCTGGACTTGCCCTTCCCGCCCCGACTTTGGGGGGGGTGAGGAACAATGGCTTGAGTTTTGGGGGGGACAAGCAGGGGTCCTGCAAGGAATAAAGGTAGAGGATCTATTCCCTGGGGCACCCTCATACCTGCTATAGCCATTGTGTTTGTTCCCCCAAGTCTAGGTCTCTTTCCCTGGACAGCCAAAGACCCCATCGACGTTTCTTCAACAGCAAAAATGGCTGCCGTTTCCGGAGTGCCTACTGGGCACTCAGCTGGCATGGAGGCGGGCAGTGAAGGCAGCTGGCCCCGCTTCTCCCACATGCCATTCTAAAGCCCTCAGCCCAGCGTCGTAGACACACAGTAAATATGTACGCGCTGTCTTTAGGCACCATTTTCACCCTTACAATTGTAGGAGATGATTATATCCCAATTTTACAGATGCAACAAAGGAGGCAAAGATTCAAAGCCTGAATTCTTTTTTACCCTTATTTGGGGGGGGGGTGTTACTAGTCCCCACTGCTTCTCACAGAGGGCAGGGAGGGAGGGGTGAGGGGGAGGAGAGGGAGGGGAAGGAGGGGAAGGGGAAGGAGGGGAAGGAGGGGAAGGGGAAGGATGGGGAGAAGACCTGAGCATCCCTCCACAACTCATGGAAGTTCAGATATTTCAGGGGCTTGAACGCACTGTGATGAAGATGGGAGGGCCTTCAGTCTAGAGTGCCTCACTGTTCTCAAATTCTGGGGAGTCCCCAACTACCCCAGGGCCACGGCTCTGGATTTCAGTCAAGCAGGACATGCTTGGTATCCACCGTAGGCCTTTGACATGCTTTTTTCAAACTCCCTGCACTTCAGTTTCCTTATCTGTAGAACAGAAGTAATTAATTCCAACCTCACCGAGTCCTCAGAGTAAATAAAAGAGCACATGCAGAGTAAGCGCCAATGAGGACCACCTGCCCTAATTGGAGAGCCATCAAGGACTTGGCCCAGATCACACCGAGATCATCGAGGGGCCAGAGCCACAGGAACATCCAGCAAAGCCCACGGGAGCCAGCCCAGTGTTCTTCCCTTCTTGATTTCCTTTTGGCCTAGGCAGATCCCACATCCACATGGTCGCTCTGATCTGTGCATGGAGCAGGTTAGAGAAATCGCAGTTGAAGAAACCCCTAGTTGCTTCCCGGACAGTGGATCGTCCCCCCAAATTCTCTCCTCTCACTCTGGAGAACTCTATTCCCTCACTCTGCTGGGTCACTTGCCTTGTTTTTCTTCCTGGTGGAAGCAGAGAGGGGAGGAGCGTGAGGGTGTGAAGAGAACAGAGGACTGAGAAGGGTGGGAGGGCATGGGGGCCACTGGTCCTGCTCCTGTGGTCCCTTCTCCATCTGTGACTCCACGTGCCCCTGTTTCCCCCACCCTCTCAACTGCTGCTTCTGCTCCTGGGTTCTGAGAGGAGCTGAGCCAGCGGGGAGGGCAAGGATGGGGGTGATGGTTCGGAAGAGATTGAGCACTCGGTCTCAGGCCTTAATGGCCGTGTCAGCCTGAGGGCCAGTGGCCGCTACATGATGGATGGGGTGGGCATCGTCCTCCACCCACCACAGCACAGGGCTCCAGCCCCCTCCCCACAACCACCCACCCTGGATGCCTCCCAGCAGCCTACTGGGCCCGGAGTACCTTCTCTCACTCAGGCCTGGGCCTCAGCCACATGAAGGGGGGGGGGGCAGGGAGACAGCAGGGGCTTACCCTGGCCTCCCTCTCCCCCAACTCTGGCCCTGCTGGGGGTGGAGAGCAGCTGCCCACCCTGGTTCCAAGTCTAGCTTCTCTGAGATCTGAGAACTCCGGGGCCCCAGGGGACAAAGACCAGAGCCTCAGGGGTGTGTGTACACGCAGGAGAAAGGAAAGAGAATCCTGCAGAAAGGAAAGAGTACCCCCCACCTAACACTCACACACCATAAAGTTATAGATTAGATAGCAAGTTTGGAAAAAGGGAGAAAAAAGGAAGAAGGACACAAACAGAGGTGCCCCTTTCTTTTCTTTTTATTGGGGAGGGGCGGCTACAGAGCAACACCCAGTGAACAACATAATTGCTGCAATGTGGCATGTAATAATAGCTATTCAAGGGCTGATCATTCATATTAAACAGGGTGAAGCAAGCCTCTCATTTGCATGCTCGGGATTATATGCATTTGAAAAGTCATTTCCGCAGGGTGTATGAATGGCATTAATTCCCATGTGGCATGCTCTGCCCCCTCCCAGGGCCTGCGCCCGCTGACACACACCCATACGGCTCCTTCCACACTCCCACCCGCCCACCTACATCTCCTTCAGAACCTGCATCTCAGGTGCTCCCAGGCCATCTCTGCACCCTCACCTCTGCCCTCCAAGGATGAGAAGCCTCCCGCCTGCAGCCTGCCTCTCCACAGGGTGTTGTAATGACACTGGGGTGTTCCCTGCACTGTGAGTGAGCGGGCTCAGGGTGCCTGGGACCCAGCCAGCTAGGAATGGGGTGAGCTGGAGTGCTGGGGGAAGGCCTTGCTATCAGTGCCCTGTAACTAAAATGGCATGGGGGAGGGAAGGAAGCCAGTGTCCATGGGACCTGGACACCAGGTGGCCTGGATCCTACCCAGCTTTGGCTCAGTCACAAACCAGCTGTGAACCCTTCGCTTCCTCTTTCTCTGGGTCTCAGTTTCCCCACTACATGGAAAGATGATCTTGAAGTTCTCTTCTGGCTTGGGAGCTCCTGGAGTAAAATTCCCTAGCCTAGTATGTGGACAGGAAGCCACAGTGATCCAGTGGCTGGTAGGCCATTGAGTTTTCAAAAGGGCTCCACCCCACAATGACCTGAGTCACCTGCTCTGGTACTGGGGGTGTGCCCTCCAAGAGCCCCCTCCTCCCCTTTACACCGCGGTCCTTCCGCGCTCTCTCCACACACTCCAGCCTCCCAATCCAGTCACCCATTTGCTCAACAAAGAGCAGCCGAGCACCTGCAGAAGAAAAGGGGAAAGCTCTGAGAATCAGGCCACCTGGTTTCAAGGCCCAGCTGTGGAATCTTGGGCAAGTCACAGCCCCTTGCCCAGGTCACTGGGCTGCCAGTTCTTCCAAACAACAAAGAAGGAGGTGAGATTAAAAGGGCCTTGGAGGATTGTTAAATGGGGCTCTCATCCCCTATCCCAGCCTTCCCAGACCCCACTCCTACCAAGCTTTTGGGGGCCAGGGGAGGGCCACAGAGGCAAGGGCATTCTGGGTGGTCCAGGATTGCCGGGTGGCACTCTGGGACTGAACCTGGGCTCGTCCTAGTCTCCCATCCCTCCGGGCTCCCCTTGGAGAAGCCAGAGCACCTCAGAGCTTTCTGCCAGGCCCCTAGGCTCTTGCAGACATCATCCGAAGGAAGGAAGCTGGGTCAAAGCCGCAGCCACCTCTTCCGCTCTAGGGGAGTCTGTGGGCCGCTGGGGGCTCCCACTTCCCTTCGAGGCTCCTGGTCCTTCGAAGAACCTGGGTGGCCGCTAACGAAGGACACCCTCAGAACTCACCCGGGCCCACCCCTTCCCCTCCCTGGCCGGAAGTGACGAGCTCTACTTACCCCCGGCGCGAAAGGGGGACCCCAGGGACTGGGGTGCTTGTGGAGGAGGGGACACAAGACAGGGAGCCCCACACGTGGGGAAACCTTTTGTGCCTTTTTGCGGGCCCAGATGGCGTAGGGAGTATTAATTACCGTAGCTTTTTAATTAACAATCACTTAATCTGAGCCGTAACATTTGCCACGACACCCTGCGCCTCACCGCGAACCCAGGCAGCCCGCCCTGCCAACTCATCAATTAATTTTTATTGACGTTTTCTTCCCCAAACAGGCACAATACCAGGGTTTTCCAATTAACACCTCCACGATCTCTAATTAGTGCAATTAACAGACTGATGGATGCCCGGAGTTTACCCGCGAGGGAGAGAAGGAGGGAAGGAGGGAGGGGCGGGGTAGCCCCCAGCGCGCTCCCCGGGCGCGCGTCCCGCAGAGCGCACACGTGCACGCGCGCAGCTGGAGCTGGGGCGCGCGCCGCTCCCCAACACCAGCTCATAAGGGAGCACGCGCGCGGGAACGCGACCAAAGGCAACCACTCCCCACAGCAATAGTGGTGATTGGAGTTGAAATAAGAGGACACCCGTTTCCAGCTCTCCGGAAGTCTATAATGTAGTTGGAGACGGCACGGACACAGAACATGCCCTTGCTGAGAGCCTGAGACTAGAAGTTGGGAAACGTGGCGTTTTCTATCCCCAACTTGCCTGTGACAGTTGGACAAACTAATTCCCCCTTTTAGCCACCCTTTTCTCATCTGTGAAATACGGAGAACAGGACTAGATGTGGTCTCTTTATAGTTTACACCCCTATCAACTTCCAAGAAAGATTAGGAAGCAGATTGTAATAAAGGACACATATAAGCTGCTTAAAATACCACGGGTGTGGGGGGGGGAGGCAGGGAGTAGTAGGGAATGGGGAATAAGTAAGCCAGGGGATCTCAAACTTGAGAATATCAGAATCACCTGGAGGGCCTGTGAAAATACAGATTGCTGGGCCCCAACCCCTGAGTTTCTGATTCAGTGTGTCGGGAATGGGCTGGAGGATATGCATTTACAAAAAGTTCTCAGGTGATGCTTCTGCTGCTTCTTCAGGGACCACATTTGAGAGGTAATGGGGCTCCAGTGGACAAACCAAATTTAGTTATGAGCTTCCTGGCAGCTGAAACTAGATGATCAATCTCCAACGCCATTCATTTATTCAACATGTGGTAAGTGCCTGATTAAGCCAAGCACCGAGGATCTAGAGGAAAAAGGAAATGTGGTCCCTGCCCTCTGCAGGCTTATGAAACACAAACAAGCCAGTGCAGTCTTGCCCTAGATG
>JAQZBX010022158.1:0-31768 GCA_029593785.1 Cabassous unicinctus | reverse complement strand
CGGGGATTGAACCTGGGACCTCGTACATGGGAAGTAGGTGCTCAACCACTGAGCTACACTCACTGCCAAGCCTTATTTCTTCATAATTCTAAAATAGCTTTTAATACAGGCTACTTTCTCTGCCACTTATGAAGACATAATCACTCAGTGTCAATGCACAATTGTGCAGCTACAGGACTATCCTGTTTAGTCTGATGGTCTGTTTTGAAGAAAAAGGAATGCTAAATAAAATGGGTCAAATATAACCCAGCCCTCACAAGCTATATGCTCTGACATTATTTATTACCTAAAATCAATATACTATAGATGTCTTTTTCGTCTTGACATTCTCTAGAACTGCTGTAATGGTGGCCTGGACCCTGTCCACATCTTTCAACTGAAGTTCACCTCCCTGGATTTACTGGAAAACTTGCTTTTTTACATTCAGCATGTTACCTCAACCATTAAAATAATCTGGTCTTTGTTTATCCTTGGGAACACTATTTGCTGCAAATAAAAAAAATCATTCATTGGGAAAAAGGATGTGAATAACAGAGAGACCACAGCAGCGTAAACAAAGCAAAGGATTGGCCAGCTCCATTCCACCTGTAGAAGGCGGAAGTGGAGAGATGGCGCTTGTTGGCTGACACCTCTCGGCTTTGCACTGGCTGACCAACTCTGTACCTATCGGTGCCATCTGGGTGGTCTAAACAAGAACAGCCCCTGTGATCAAAAGGAACAAAGACCTACCTCAGAAATTCCAACTCCTTTTGAAAAGTATCCAATGCTGGTCATCAAAATTGACATCCAATTATTCAACAAGGTCACCACTACCCACTCCCAACCCCCTGCAACATCTTTTCTTTATTTTATTATATATTTTTAATTTTTAAGCAGTTTTATTGAGATATATTCACATACCATACGATCTATCCAAAGTGTTTAATCAATGGCTTTTAGTATAATCACAATGTTGTGCATTCACATCTTTTCTTTTAATATGGGCAAAAGGCTATGAGAGGGCACGGATGTGGCTCAAGTGGCTTCCCACATGGGAGGTCCTGGATTCAGTTCCGGTGCCTCCTAAAAACAGAACAAAACAAAAAATCAAGCAACAAGCAAAGAAATGAAAAAACCAACTCTGGGGAGCTGATGTGGCTCAGTAGTAGAGCCCTCGCTTCCCACATACGAAGTCCAGTGTTCGATTCCCATCCCCGATACCTTAAAAAAGGAAAAGAAAAAAAAAAAAAAAGGTTATTGGAAACCTCAGCATTGTAAGCAGTATTCAAATGACTGGATCTTGATGTGGTCTAAGTCTGGATAAACCACTCAGGAAGCGCCCCGCCCCCCCAGCACCACTTGGATCTCTTTCTCTCTGAAGAAGCTTCGACAGTGACGGCAGCCTCCTGTACACAGTGCTCCTTCTTTGACAATCACAGCTCAGACATAGCCCCTTCTCCAGAAATGATGCCAGGCAGAGAGCGGGGAGCAGTCTGTCCACCCAAACACATGCCAAACAAAGTGATTATTTTTTCCCAAACAAAGTAAATTTGAAGGTAATATATTGACCCAACGATTGCAAAGACTATGATAAAAATTAATTGAAGAAGCAGAGTGAAAACGAGGCTTTTAAATATTTTATTTAATATCAGTGTTCAAACACCGAGAGGCTTAGAGTATCCAAAATGTGATGCCCTAGTTCTAATGTGTCTCTATGATGCAGCTCTACCCTCAAAAGACGTGCTTTTCTCCACACCAGAACCTGCTCAGGTGTCAGCTCACCTGGGCTGCCCTGTGGTGCAGGAGGAGGCACTGCTCATGTGGGTGGGAGAGAAGACCACGCCTTTCCCCAGCAGCCCTTTCACGGGGACTCACAGGCTGGGTGCCGTCTGGACCAGCCTACGTGAACCCACCCGAGTTCTGAAGGAGAACACTGCTCCAGCTAAAGGCTGACCTCCACACCAAGGTAGGGCAATCATTGCTCTCCAAGATAAGATTAAATATCTGGCTGAGAATGGCCTGGACAAATGGAAATGCAAGTAGCTTTCCTTCCCCTCTCCCTATTTGCCCAGCTTGGTAATGGGACACAGAAAAGAGACACAATATATATCCAAGTTTACCAGCAAGAGTGGAACTAAGCTAATATTTTGCTGTAGGAACTGTCCAATTCATCTGAGAAACAATTTTAAAATAGCGACTTGAAGCTGTTGAAGTATGCAAATCCAAATATCGCAATCCTCGCCTCCAAAACCACAGATTCTTTTCTCCCCAGTCTCTCAGGCCCTTTACCCATATTCTTTCTGCAGCCACATAGAATACAGACTATTCTTTAAGCAAGGGCGCCTTTTAAGAGTGTGGTGGACAAGAGTGACCTCTGCTGGATGAATTAGGATGAACTGTCATGACACGGGATTAAAACAAAACAAAAAACTCAGATTAAACATTTTTCAAAGAAATGTTTCTAGAGGTAGGAAGAAAAAAATGTGTTTTTTTTTTTTTTAATCACCTTTTTAACTTTATGGTTTAAAAAAAACTTGCAAGGCTTACCTTTTTTTTAGGTTTCTAGAAACAAACTTCTTTGAATGTTTGCAACTTCAGCAGCACATCAATACTTATGTTAAGTGATTTTTAAAGAGCTCTGTATATTCAGCAAACGGGTTCTAAAAGCAGCTTAACTGCCTAATAACTGAACTGTTTCTTTTCTATCTAATTGCCTGCCAGTGCTTCAAGTTGTTTGTGCAAAGACAGGAATCTTTCTGCTTTGAGATCAGGAGTGATTCTGATAAACCAGAAAGCATATGGTAGACTTCAAGACTGAGTTTTCAGAACTACCTGGGGAAAGAGGATGCGTTTGAGATGGGTCATCGGGGGTCAAAAACATTCAAAGAAAACTTGCCACATCTTGCCAGACTTTTTCCCTTGACCACAATGGAATTTGGATGTTTTCAGAACCCTTAGGTCCTTAATTTTGGGGGTGAGTGCTTTAAAAAAGAGTAAGTTTCCTTGTATATAGCATATACCCTGGCACATTAAAATATGCTGTGCTTTGCAATGTCTTCTTTACCCACCCTATTTCAGGGGCATGGCAAAGGCAGAGTTTGGTGGTTACACTCACTGCCTTACATCAAAATGCCTAATTACACTGGGTTCTAACTCTGACTCTGTCACTGCTCTGTGAGGAAACTGTGGGCAAGTTTCTTTAAATTCCCTAAGCCTCAGTGTCCTCTTCTGTGAAACGGGATTGGTTATAATGACCATTTCAAAGGGTTATTGGGAGAATTCAGTAAGATCACGCATGCTCAGAGCTAAGCACGATGCCTGGCCCACAGTCATTGCTCCATGTATCCTGGCTATTATTATTGAAGGTGCAGTGAACCCGTATATAAGCAAAGGATTGAAAATCCCTCCCTCCCTCCCTCCCTTCCCTTTTCAACAAATATTTGTGAAGGCTCTACTACATGCAAAGCTTTATGCTAAAAATTGTGCAGAAAAGATGAAAAAGACACTTTTCCTATGCTCATTCCCTCTGGTATTTTACCATTTAGGTATAGATTAGTGATTCCAACCCTGTATGCTAACACTCCAGAGTAATTCCAATTAGCTTAAGAAGAAAATGTCCAAAATTCTCTGCAAAATAAGTAATTAGCTTTTACTTGAATAATGAATTTTTACTTTTCAAAACTTAGCGGTGAAGACAAAGGAGATCCAAGATAAATTTGTTGAGGTTCCAAAAGATTGGCAATGGGAAGCGCATGTGGCTCAATCGATATGGCTCCTGTTTACCATATGGGAGGCCCTGGGTTCGCTTCCTGGGGCCTCCTGGTGAAGGCAAGCCAGCCCGCGCGGCGCGGTGAGCTGACACAGCAAGACGTCGCAACAAAAAGGAGACAAGCAGACACAGAAAAACACACAGCAAATGGACACAGAGAACACTAGCAGCAAGGGGGGGATAAATAAATAAATAAATCTTTAAAAAAAAAAAAAAGATTGGCAATCATATATGTTGAATTTTGGGAGGGCAGCCATTGATGGCAGGTGATCAGTATACACAAACCTTTCTTTTGGGGAAAGAAAAACATGAGTCCATTGTAAGATTTTTCTGTCTATATGGACAGTTCAAAGGACAGGGTCAGAAACTTCCTTTCTAGAGGGAACCTGGTCCTCTTGGAGTAGGCAGGCACCTCTGGCCCATCATCAGTACATCGACTCCTCCTTCATTCCTCCTTCTCCAGCTCTGTTCTGGCCACCTGCCAGGACTGGGGGAGAGGCCAATGCAGATCCACAGATGACTAGACCCATCCTCCATCTGGGAGGTAGGTACCATCTGCAGGGGGACAGGGAGGAGGCTCCTGAGTGCTTCACCCTTTGAAGATTTGCATTGCTCCATCTTCACTCCAAATCTCACACCGTCTCAAATGGTCCCATCGAGCTCTATGGCAACCATTCTCACAGCACAGACCAAGGGTTAGTTGAAGAGTGGTGATCATAGAACAGAACAAAATCAACACCTCTCAAACCAGTTTAGCCACTGGTTTAGACAAACCAATTTCTCTGTGTGGCCCATTAACCTATTTTAGAATTAAAGGAGTAGTTTTCTCTTTAGTAAGCAGCTTTTGGACTGTACTTATACCTAGCAGGAAAGAGGTTAATTGAAAGGGTTTGGTTTGTTATTTATATGCCGTATGAATACCCAGCTGGTCCTGGCCTTTATATTTAGCCAAATCTCGGCAGGGATTACTGGATGAACTTGACACTTGTGTGATTCCCAGGAGAAGCCTTGGGAGTTGGGAACACATTCTTTTGAAGTCTGCTAACTTGTTTCAGTCCATTCTTTAGGCCAAATCCTAATAATCACACCTGTCTTTCTTATGAGGGCTTGACTGTGGATGAGGCAATTTTTGCCATTTCTTCCCCAAAGAGAGATCATTATCTTAAAAAAAATTGTCTTATAAGAGGCGAGTTCAAATACATATGAAAATAATAATTCTACTCAGCATTTCTACCCACCTTTCATCTAGAGATGAAAAAGTACTTGGCAAACATTGATTCTCAAAACACCCTTGTGAGGTGAGCAAGGGTATTATCTTTATAATAATATATAAATACTGGCTGGTTCATGAAAGAAGCCACTTAAAAGGGACAAATCCACAGGATCTATTTCAAAAACAGCCTTCTCACCTGGTCTAGACTTAATACTTTTGAGTAACACATTTGGGAGTGCCAAATTTATAAATAATATGATATCCTAGAGTAAGCATATCCACCCCTTCAAAATGCTTTTTTTTAAGTGGTTTCAGGCAGTCTTATCTATTGGAGGAACTTTTTAATGTTAAAAAATACTAACAGGGGGGCGGATGTGGCTCAAATCGTTGGGCGTCTGTTTCCCATATGGAGGGACCTGGTTCGATCCCTGGACCTCCCGGTAAAATAAACAAAAATATAGAAGGTGCATGGGTGCGCTGTCAGGCCCCACGAGCAGGTGAGCCCCCAGGCCCTGCGAGTGGATGAGCCGTCTGGCCCCACTGAACCTCACAGCAAGATGATGACGTAACAGGAGAGAGACGCAGGAGAGAGCCAAGACAAGATGCACTGAAAAACCAGGAACTGAGGTGGCGCAGATGGCAGAATGCCCCTCTCCCACATCGAAGGTTCCCGGGATCGAATCCTGGTGAAGACAGGAGGAGAGGGATGAGAGAAGTGTAGGAGATGGACACGGAGAGTTGCCCAGTGAATGGACACAAAAACAGCAAAAAACAGGGGAAGGAGGGGTTTAAAATGGATAAAAAGTAAATAAATAAGTAAATCTTTAAAAAAAAATACTAATTGGGAAATGGATGTGGCTCAAGTGATTGTACTCCAGTCGACGGTTTGATTCCCAGGGCCTCCTGGTAAAATGCAAGCTGGCCCGCACAGTGAGCTGGTCTGAGCAGAGAGCTGGCCCATATGGAGGGCCAGCCCACGTGGAGTGCTGGCCCGTGCAGAGAGCTGGTGTAGCAAGAAGACACAACAAAAAGAGACACAGAGGAGAGACAATAAGAGATGCAACAGACCAGGGAGCTGAGGTGGCATAAGAGGTTGAGCGCCTCTCTCCCACTCCGGAAGGTCCCAGGATCGGTTCCTGGTGCCGCCTAAAGAGAAGACAAACAGACACAAAAGAACACACAGAGAGCAGACAGCGAATGCAAAACAACAGGGTGGGGGGCGGGGAGGGAAGGATAAATAAATTAAATTAATCTTTAAAAAAGTACTAATCAAGGATTATTCAAACAAAATGATGTAAGTCTCTATATAGGAAAACATTCAACACTGTTCTAGTGCATCAAGTGCAACAGTGAGAATTTGGGATCCTATTTCAAATGCGGATTTGAAGGATTGTGATTATTTATAGGTTTTTGTAATGTCTTCTGCCATCATTTTAAATTTTTAGTATATCACAAATCGTAATTCTAGGACTTGTCAAAACAGGTACCAGCCATAATTTCTATGTCCCATCCCTGGAGAGAAACAGACCCTGAAAGCTGGTAAAAGCTGACCAGTAGGGAATTAAATTGGCTCCCCTGCCCCGTTTTCCTCTCTTCAGTAAGGTCACACTGAACATATCATACAAAGAGGTAGTTGGTTTCTATTTTGTGTCCATTCCTCTGTCTCCTGTCATGACCTCCCTTAGCAACTAGAATGGTATTCCACTTCTCAGCTGCTAACCTGGGTCTTTCAGAGTTGCTTTCAGACCAGATGTCCCTCAGCGAAGCCCACTGCATGTGGGGCACGTTTTAGGTAACTTCATTTCCACCCGCCCTCATTCTTCCTGATGACCATGCTTATTGATGTGAAATTAAACTGGCTTTTTGAGCCCAGAAAGTGAATTCTTTAGATTAGTAGCAATTCTGCTTTTTCTATGTCCTTAAACGCACTTGCTCCTTGCATCCAGAAAGCACCCAGAGAACATGATTCAGGATTTAGTTTGTTCTGATGAAATAGAAGAATCTCCCCCAGACTCTGACGGAAACCTTTGCTTATAGTCTTGGTTGGATAAATCCTCCCCACTAAAATTTTATATGTGTTGCTCTGAATTTTTTACTTATTGATCCTAATAAGCGAACTGTTACCATATTAGAAACTATGTGCCTCTTAACTGTGTAATACCATTAAGTCGATCTGTTTGCCTCCGTCAGTGGCTTCCCTTAGCAGCCTCAAGAGAGAAAACCTGTTTTTGGTCTCATAACTTTGGTTGAGCTGATGGTCTCCAATCTCCAAAGTGGGATAAACCAGATTCCTTCACTGTGTTTATCTTGGCCCACCATGTCTCTTTATGGAGAAAATGGTCAAAATAAAGTGCTTCCTCTGTGTATTTTGACAGGAAACACTACTAATATGCTTTCCTTTTGTTGTGTGCCTTGCTCTTTTCTCCCCATGTTGTTTAAATATTTTCAGTACAATGACATATTTATTAATCCACCACTCTCTGCATGGGGCATGAAATGATTGGTTCCTCTGTAAAGCCCTCTTAGAAAAGGTGGTTTCTCCAGTGAGAGTTAATAATATTGCCACTATTCATGTAAAAAATGCTGAGACAATCTCTTAAAAATGGACCACATTTATCTAAAACAGCTGGTAAAGAAAGCACGCAGGCCCAGCCAGAGTCGGCGAGGTCAGAGGTCAGGGGTAACGCCGATCTCGGTGGAACTTTGAAGCTGACATTTTACAGATTATATGTGTCTCAGAGCGCAGTGGGCATGGCATATAAATTGGACTTAGAGGCTCCTATTTGTTCTCTGCATTTTTATGAGCCCACAGAGCTCTTCTTTGAAGCAGCATACATAGAAAATAAAAACTCATTTTAATGTTGTGGAACTATTTACAATAAATCACATTTACATCCTGGCTTTTCCTTAGTATAAGATCACACATTCTCTCTCTCTCTCTCTCTCTCTCTCTCTCTCTCTCTCTCTCTCTCGGAGTCTATTTTCCAAACTGAGCAGTTTGTTTTTTCACCTTCTAGCATTGTAAAAGCACTTTTCCTCTTTCTCCTTGCTTTGACTTAGGAATCAGATTGTAGACGCAGCTATATTTAGGAGTGCAAGGACACCTTTTGCCAGTCAAGGGAGGTGATTCAGCTAGAATGAGCTACTCTTTACCCCCAGGAAAATCCCCTGATACCATAAAATGCTTGCTATAGCATGGCACTTCAGCACTAGAAGAAAGCATCTGATTTCAAAGAGATTGAGTTCCACTCTGGAACTAATTATATCATTCGTTTTATGGATTTTTTAAGTTGCTAGGTGTTTTAACTGGAGAAGGCTGGCGGCCCAGAAAGAAACATGTACCGGCAGAGAGCTCTGCCATAGGCTCTTTAGCCACCTAATTAATTTTCAATAAAAGCTCACAATAGTTAATTTGCTGGGGACCCAATGTAAATCAAATGGAGACAAATAGGTTAAAATTAGAAATGTGTGATGGAAACCATGTTTATGGTCAAAATTACCTTTCACCCTGGAAATAATACAGATTGACAGTGAAAGAAAATGAGACCACACAGGCTTTTGCTCCAAATGATTCTTAAGTGAATTAAAGATTTTATTAAGGGGGAAAACTAGACTCCCCCTCCCCCCAAAAAGAAAATAAGGTTATTTTAATGAAAAGTATAGTTTAGAAAAATGGTTTAAGGTTTAGAAAACCTTAAAAATCACAGAATTAAAACATTGTTCCCATTATACAAAGTTGTCTGGTGTTCTGTCATTTTTTCCCAGGCTTAACATAGTGTAGGGTATAATAGTAAAAATACTACAAAGTTATTAAGTTCCCAGGTCTAAATTGGCAGACATGCCTAACCAGCACCACATCTCTTCAATTCCTAGGTTTCAAAACACTACTTTCCAACATCAAACAATCATTTTTACTTTTATGAGAACCCAGGCATAGATTTCTTACGATTTTATAATGATATTTCAATCCTCCAATTAAAATGCCCAGACAATATAGATATCTTTGGCCCAGTCCATTGGACAAATATTATTATTAAACTTCTCTCCAGGACTTTATATTTGCAAAATATTTTGTGGGCTTTAATCATTTCAAATTGCTTAACTTTGCCCATTTTTTCCAGGCCTCTCTGTTATTGCTCAGGGAACCATTTCATTTCAACCCGCAAACTGCTCATGTGATGCAAGGTGAAATAAGCTAATTCTTTAACATAATGAAATGTTAGTCTCCTAGGTTGTTAGTTCTTTCCTTGTCCTTTGCTGAACATGGCAATTTAAACCACCCCTGGTTTCTATTTTTATTTCACTTTTGCCAAGTTCGTGAAGTAAATTCCCTCTTTCCCACTCAATCTGGTTTTTCTTCCTGCCCCAAAGGAATGATGTTGTCACTGTAATGTCTTCTAATGCACTATAAATGCAGTGATGAATTGGAGGCAGGCTAGTTTCTTCTGAGCATGAGTCCATTATCCTGTCACAGTGTTCCTGCCCTCTAACTTAATTTTTATTGTAACAAATGACTAAGTACCAAAAAATGAAACAATGTGATGGGCCCATCTAAAGTGGCCTGACTCTGATGGAAAGTGTGGGGGAGTGACAATTGTTTGCAGCTGCCTTCCAACAGGCCTTCTCTCTGATGACATCCACTATCCAAATTGGACTTATCAAAAGCATGTTATGGGTATTTGTGGAAGATCTTCATTCAAATTGACGGACTAACGATAAATAAAGTACTTTTCAAAAGAGATAAATGTTAAGAATCCGAGTGGAGGAGACAGCTGTGATTCTCAAAGTTAACTGTGCATAAGAATCACCTGGGGACGCTTGTTAAACTGAAATGCAGGGTCCCAGGCCCTATCAAAGGAGATGCCAATTTAGTTTGCTGAAGCAGGGCCTGGGAATATGCACTTATGCAAGGATTCCTTCTAATTCTGTTGGAGTCCTGTAGACACTGCTGAGAGAAATGTTTGCCTAGAACTTCTGGTCAATCTTTTTCAGTGAATGGCCACTGTGAACTTGACCCTTATTTTATGATAAGGCACTTTGTTTTTTTCTCCTTGGATTTCTAACCAGGTGGTTCTCTCAGATTATAATGCCAATTTGAATATGATCTGTTCATAATTGGTCCATTTTTCCTTCATTTGTTTTATAGATTGACTATTACCAACATGTCTGGAAGATTAAAATAATTCCTATGTTCCAGATGATAAGAGTAAATTAATCTGGGATCCATAATCCTCTGGAAATTCAAGGAATTTGTTTTGTAATGACCAGGGCCCTTTTTTGGGTTAAGGATTCATAAATTTCACCATATTCCCAAAGGATCTGTGACACAAAAAAGGTTAAGGACCACTGCCCTGAAACTGGACACACTCAGTAATCTTGCCCTCATTTCTATGAAACTTCCACATCAAATAAATAGTTGGAATATCTAAATACTACATCTGATTATGATATTATATCTTTCTAGGTGATTAGCATTTTATAATCAAAATGAACCTAATTTCAAACCTTCTCAAATGTCAGAATATTATTTGATATTTGCATTTTAATATGTAGTATAATAGGATTACCTCAGAAGCACTAAAACTTCTTCCCTCAGAAATATTCTGGAAGAAAAGACAGAACCAATGGGATTTTGCCTCTAGAGGGCTAAATGGAGTCCATCTTGGAAGCAGGCTGAAATTGAATACATTCTGGAAGATCGCTGAATCTCAGCACCAGTTCATCCATCCATTAAACACTTACTGAAGGCCCATCAAGAATGAATCTATCATGTTTATTCAAGCCTGAGGATAATAGAATCATAAAATATCCCAGGACCATCTAAACATACACACAGCTCTGAATTTTGGGAATGGAATTCTCCAGCCATTAAACCTCCAGTTGGAGTGATTTCAGTGAAAAAATCATAATCAACCTTATCAATCCATGTAAGTTACAAGAACAAAGGGGTTGACTTTTAAGAATGACTATTACTCACTTTAAAAGGTTAGATGAGAGTGGGAGATTATTGAAGAAAGAAGCAAAGTTATTAAATTTATGAGTAAAATCACAATCCTTTAATCCATTGATCTCCACCTGTTTAGATGATCATTGTTGATGGTTACAAAATAATGAAAGACATATCAAAGAAATATTGAGCATTCTGCCTTATGTAATCAACTTCTGTTAGTAACACATGATGTCCTTTAAACAAACTCCAAGTATTTCATTTTAATCACAAACCATGAGGTGTTAAAGGGGTTAATGAGTTCTCAACTCATTGTCAACTAATTATCTTTAAGTTGTTGTCATCACATTCTAATTGTTATGCTTCTGCCTCCTTTACCATAATACTAGGTTAATTGGCTTCTGCTTAGTTTGTTAACCTAAAACATTACTGTCACCAACACACACACAAACACGTGCACATGCATACAAACACACACACACTTGCACACAAAAAGCTTTTAGGAACTTTCATCTTTTCAAAAGGGCAGAAAAAAAAACAATCAATAAAGTGGTCACCTGGCCAGCAGTAGGGGATGGTTGAAGCAGTACTGGTGGCTGAGCTGTATGAGAAACAGATGTAAGTTCTTTGGGGATAGGATGGACCTTTCCTTTACAGACAAAGCAACCAACCAATGGAAGACAAGTAAAGGCCCTCCCATCAGTCACCCATTCCTTCACCAAAAAAAATTTTCTGTCTGTCTGTTGAGGCCAAGATCAGAAAGGGGCATCCACTCAGCTGGGGAGCCTATGAGATAGGCTCTCACTTCAACCTAGTACTGTTCTTAAAAATGATGTCCATCAAGGTCTGAATCAGCACGGAAGTGCTTTCTTGCTGTTCTGACTTTGTACATTCTACCATCAGACAAGTCTAAATTCATCTGTTGCCATTTACACCCACATCTAGTGTGTTTTTGTTGTTGTTGTTGTTGTTGTTATTGTTTAAATTTACTTTTTCTGGACTAGGAATTGTTTGGAGTTGATAAAACATGGCATACGTAACACAAATGGTTCATTGTTGGTGTGGTTTTTCAACCAGTTTTCAATGGAGATAGATGTTACAAAGTTAAAGATTTGGAATGATACAATCACATAGGGGAACTGGCAATTGCTCATCAAGAATTGCTACAACTTAGCAATTCCACTCCTAGATAATTACCCAAGAGAAGTCAGAAGATAAGTTCACAAAAATAATCATACAAGAATGTTCATAGCAGCGTTATTCATAATAGCGCCAAACCAGAAGCAACTCAAATGTCCAATGCCAGGAGAATGGCTAATAAAATCATAATATACTCATATGACAGAATACTACTGAGCATTCAAAAGGAATGAATTACTGATACATGCAACAAAATGGAGAATCTTGGAAACGTTATGTTGAGTGAAAGAAACTGGATATAGAAGAGTACATATTGTCTGATCCCATTTATATGAAGTCCATAAATAGGCAAAACTAATCTACAGTGACAGAAGTCAGAAAGTGATTGCCTCTGACAGGGGGATAATGGACTGGGGGGTGATGGCAATATTCTATATCTTGTTTTCAATGGTGGTGATGTTCGTGACTATAATTGACAAAATGCATTGAACTGAACATCTAAGATCTGTATATTATTTTGCATGTACATTGTACTTCATTAAAAAAAAACACTAAAAATTTAAGGATTTGGGAAATACATATGATATAGATACAAATAAAAAAATAAATGGATGAGAAAATCAGGAAAGTGGGGAAATTGATGATTCTTGGGGAAGTAAATTCATAAAGGATACAAATATGTGTGGATTTTTATATAGTCAGCTACCTAACATTTTCTTGAGTGCTTACCATGTGTCAAACACTGTGCTAATCACTTTATTACACATTATCTCATTTAATCTTCTCTTTTTCTTTGACTCTCCAATATACTGAATGGGATTAATCACATTAGTAATCATGACACATTCTCATCAATGGTCCATGCATGGCTAGTTTTATTTAGTTAGCTCCTTATTCTTATTTGGAACATGTATTTACAAAACTACTGCCCAAATGCAAACTAGAACCTTGACCCTAACCTATTGTCTAGCCATATGTTCCTCTCTCCCATACCCTCGCCTTTCTCCCCACCCAAAGTAACCATCATTCTGAACCCTGTGTTCATCATTCTTTTTCTTTATATATATAATTTTTACTCTATATGAATTCTTAAACATATAGATTTAGGTGTTATTTGGCTTTAACTTTATGAAAAAAAATATGCTACACATAGTTGTTTAGAACACATGTTTTCACTTAATATTACACTGCTGAGATTCATCTAAATTATTGCATGTCCCTGTGTCATTTAATTTTTACTAAAACCCTGTGAAATAAGTATCAGTATCCACATTTATTCACGATAACACTGGGGCTGAGAAGTTAATTAGCATGCCCAAGGACACACAGGAAGTGTGAGAGGCAAGATTCAAAGCCAGAATTCTTAACCAATATGCTACACCGCCTTCTCCATTCTCTATTGTCTATATCTGGTCATATCCTTATCCATACTCAGCGCTGTGCATATATACATATAAACATAAATGCCAGTAGAGAAGCCTGGCTATGGAATGTGAAAGAATCAACCAACTCCCTCTAATAATTTATGAACCCTTATATTTTGGTAGGGAAATATAAACATATACATATAGCTTCAGGGTTTTAGTCCTCTAAAATACAGAATGTACAAGCAGGTGATGTCTTAGGAAAAGAATCTGAAGGCATGGTAGCGTGTGTGCATGTGTGCATTCGCGTATATGTGTGTGATCTGGAGTGTGTTTTAGAACAACATCCTTATTTTATTTCATCTCATATGAAAAGGGCAAATGCATGGACATTGTTTAACCAAGTCCTTGCTCTGCACCTTATAACTGTATACCAGAGGCAAAGGAAACTGGATCACCCTCTTAGGATGCCATTACAGCCAAGCAGAATCTCATTAAAAATCAATTCCTTGGGTCCATAAAGCCAGTTTATTTTATCTTCCTGGAGCGCCTGCTGCTAGCAGTTACACAGTTCCATTGTGTGGCAATCTTGTCTGTCAAGAACATTGCACAAAACAGCTATTTAAAGATTTTCCATTTTTATGTTAAACTTTATAATTTCGTAGTGGTTTAAGTTTACGGGGTTTGTTTCTCAAACTTATGGTATCTTGTTACATGTGTTAGAAGTAGCCTTGCCAGTCCTCAGGTCCTACTAATTAAATATATGCCTTTATAAACTAGATCTTGTCCAATGTGCATGCACAAATTTAGCTGGGTAACACGGACTCCAAAGCTAACAAAGCTTGATTTGGCCAATTATTGGCTCTATATCGGCCAATTTCAGTGATTTTTCATCCATTGCTGCTTTCTGATTGTTGAGCTGTGCTTATGTCCTTCAATGAGACTATCACAAAAACCATGTAGGGAATTTGCTCCTTGTAGTGACTTTAATCCAAATATCTCTAAGTATCCTAGAAATCAATATTTATTAGCCAAATTTTATAAATGGGGAGTTGAAAGCACATAGAGATTTTGTGACCTGCATAGGTTACACCCTGAATGAGCAACAGAAGCAGAAGAAAATGGAGAGGCTATTCCTACCGCATCTGGAATCTTTTAACTATCCTAACCCCCTTCAGTGGGTTTAGGGGCTGACTGATTTTGAAGATCAGTGACCTTTTTGGAGCAATGCCTGGCAGTGAAACATAGAGGCTTGGATTCATTAGATTTGGGCTGTTGTGGTCCATGATGAAGGTTTAGCTTGCATTTTAGTTGGGTGCATATTGTTGGTGGGGAGAATAAAGATGAATAAAGATGGGGTAGAATGAGTATGAGGACCACCTCACTCACCAAGTGCTCTTTGCCCCACCACATGTAGAGGACTGGCATGAGCATATCCTCAAAATAAAAAAAGGTTAGAAGCTGACACTGAAGGGAACTAAATCCAAAATAAACTTCAATATAACGTACTTAAAATTTTTAGAGGAAATTAGCAGAGTTATTCTCTGTTCTGAAATCTTGCAATTGTTTTAAAATGTTTTATTTTATTTATTTATTCACACACACACACCCTTGTTTTGTGCTCACTGTGTGCTCTCTGTGTCTGCTTGTCTTCTCTTCTTGTCTTCTCTTTAGGAGGCACCGGGAACTGATCCTGGGACCTCAGATGTGGAAGAGAGGCACTCAATCATTTGAGCCACCTCAGCTCCCTGGTTTGTTGTATCTCTCAATGTCTCAACTGTTTGTCTCTTTTTGTTGCATCAGCACTCTGCCCAGGCCAGCTTGCCATGCGGGCCAGCTCGCCTTCCTGGGAAATGAACCCAGGACCTCCCATATGGTAGACGGGAGCCCAATCGCTTGAGCTACATCTGCTTCCCAATGAACTCTTGCAATTTTGACAATTGCATTTCTTTTCAAAAACTATCCCTGGAACACCAAGATGCCATATGTGGAACTCTATGTCTGCAAAATGGTAATTTGCATTAGAACAAAATAGTTATATCTATTCAAACATATTTGCATAGTTCTGCACATTTGATCTCCTTCCTCCAGATTCATAAGCATATTTCATGTTAAAGGCTCTGAAAAATCCTTCAGAGAATAGACCTATTTTAATTTATCTGGCCATGGATTTTCCTTGTACTGCAGCAAAACAGCTATCTATGGAATCTAATGGAAATAAAAATAATCTAGAGAAGTTGTTTCAGAGAAGTGGGAAATGATTAACCCTTTGTGGTGGTTTGGAGCTATGTACCCCAGAAAAACATGTAAACATGCTCTTAAATTTAATCCATTCTTATGGGTGTGAACCCATTTTAAGTAGAATGTTTTGATGAAGTTATGTCAGTTAATATGTGGCCCAACTCAATCAGGATGGATCTTAATCCTATTACTGGAGTCCTTTGTAAGCAGCATGAAATTCACACACACAGAGAAAGCCACAGGAAGCAAGAAGCTGAAGTCAGTGGAACCCAGAAGAGAATGGGGAGGCCAGGAGAGGCCGCCATGTACTTTGCCATGTGACAGAGGAGCCTAGGACCAAATATCACCAGCAGCCAGGCCTAGAATGCCAGTCTTTGGGAAGAAAGCATCTGCTGATGACACCTTGATTTGGACTTTTAGCTTCAAAACCATGAGCCAATAAATTCCCATTGTTTAAGCCAACTCATTGCTTGGCATTTGATTGAGCAGCCAAGGAAACTAAACTAAACACCCTTCAACATTACAAAAACATTGTGCTCTATGCCTTGTCCACTGTAAAAATTTCCATTTAAAAAACCAAGTCATAGAATTCTACTGCTGGGAAGAAATCTGTCATTTGACAGAGCAGGGGGCACAAAATGTTAAATAACTTATCCAAGTCACATGCTCAGATAGTAATAGAAAATGGACCATAACTCAGGACCTCCAGTTCCCAAGTCAGTGCTTGTCTATGTAACCAATCTGCTGTTCAGAACACGGTTAAGTCTCCAACACCCAAAATCATATGTGAATTTAGAATAATTTTATTCTGGGTTTGAAAACATAAAACTGAAATGTTGCTATATTAGAGTCTGTGCTACTGTTTGCCTAGGATAAGACTGGACTCAGAGAATAGTATCTAGAGGGAGCCCCAAGATGAAAGCCCCAAGAACTTGAAAGAAGAATGCTTAATGATGAGGAAAGAATTTTCAAGACTATTAAGGCTTTTAGAAAAAGTACAGGTCCAGAAAATAGACAGTGATTAATAGAACCCAAAGCTGCCTAGAGCAAGTAGGTGAGAAAGTTTTAAAAGCAAGGAAATTTTGAGGTCCAGAAAAGGTGGAGTTCATTGCAGGCAAATGCTACTGGGAAAATTGTCATGAACTTCTTGAGTCAGTGGCTTGACTCAACAATGAAACATGGATCCAGAGTGAAGACAAATGAAAACTTATTTTCCAAAGGGTCAGAAGAAGAACCATCTCAAAGAATGCATAACTAGAAATGGCTTTCTATGTCAGAATTATCTATAAACTCACTATTCTCCTCGTTTGTATATTGTTTCTACTAATAGAGGTCCTAAAACTGGTCTTAAGAATCTGTGTACTTGAAGAAAATTCTGATTCTGTGAGCTTTGCTGAAATGGAGCTTAGATCTGGAGGTGGGGAACTAGAGGCACAATTTTTGAAGGAAAAACAAAAACCTGATTCCTTGGGCAGGGTGGTAGAGGGTGGGGTTGAAGTGATATTGAAAGTTTCCTCAAACCAAGTCTAAATAGACTGAGAGGCTTTTATCTGAAACTCTCCCTTGGCAATGTTTTAAAACAGTATGGTCTCCACTCTTGGCCAAGAAAACAACCTGTGTGGAATTGAGTTGGCTCACTCTTAGCTCTGACAATGCATTCACAATAATGGAAGACATCTTTTCTCTATAACTTTGAAAAACATGAAAGCAGATATTGGCTCTGAGCATGCCGGATAGTCTCACTTTATTTCCTGTCAACAGAAATAACTCTGATTTATAGTTGGCCATCAATGTCACACATTCACATACAACTCATGTTGATAGTGCACGGAGAGATGTAATTTGCAAAGCCATGATGTATGCCTGTCTGGCAAAACTTCCTAGTCCAAAGGAAACCTCAGGGACTGAGAGCGACACTTCAGTATTCTCACTCTTACTCCTCTGTCCTCTATCTTCCTCCACATCCTTCCTGCAAGGTATATTCATGGACTTCAAATAAGCAACGTGATAGCTTTGATCTCTGAGTTCCTGTATTTGTCAGCCAAAGGGGTGCTAATGCAAAATACCAGAAACTGGTTGGTTTTTATAAAGTATTTATTTGGGGTAGAAGCCCACAGTTACCAGGCCATAAAGCATAAGTTATTCCCCTCACCCAACTCTGTGAGGGGTCCAGCTTCCTGTGTTCCTCTCTTCCCAGGGCTTGATTCTCTCCAGGTTCAGCTTCTTGTTCTCTCCATAAGGCCAGCTGTGAACTGTCAGGCAAACGGCGTCTCTTTTCCCAGGGCCTTCTCTCCTTCTTCATGACCAGGTTCCTCTGTATGCTTACTTCCCGGGGCTCCAGCTCAAGACTCCAACATCAGAATTCCAACTCAAAAACTTTCAACTCTGTCCTTTGCCATGTATTTTATCTTTGAGACCTCATCCACCAAGGGACGGGGCTCAATGCCCTACTGACGTGGTACAATCAAATCCCTAATCATAACTTAATCATGCCCAGATGAACAGACCAGTTTACAAGCATAATCCAATATCTATTTTTGGAATTCATAACTATATCAAACTGCCAAACTGCAACAGTCCCTCACCCACCCTTCTTGAGCCAGAAGGTTGGTTGACCCATGTCCAATAATTATAATGGGATGCTGAAGGCTGAGAGGCTGATGCATGTTTACATCTGGTGCATTGTTTTATTCTTCAAACATCTGGGGACATCAGAGGAGTGAGAAAATTTTTAATTCCATTTTATTCTCCAAATGGGTCAGTTGGGAAGGCAGTAGAAATTGAGCAAAGATGCTTTTTGACTTAATGCCATCTTATGGCATCTGGTTTAGAATTCAGAAGGATTCTTTCCTCTGACCCTTTAGTATACTGTATAATTCATTGAATTTAAGATGTCATCAATCATAAGATGCACCATTATTTTATGTGCCACTAAGAAAGAAACAATGCTGCCAATTAAAATATGACATGATAATTTCTTACATTTAAAATTTTGTATTTTATCCTTATTAAAGGGCTCTCTTATACCTTTCTATATCAATTTTTTTAGTATGTATCACTCTTGTGTAGAAATAAAAAGTAAAATATATTTATAGTAAATTGGCTAAGGTTTTCCTAAAACTTCTTCATGTTCAGAGCTCAACTCTTCAGAATCCTTTTGAGGCAGGATCTTCAATGTCTGTGTTATTGTATACAATACAGTGTTTTGTCCCATATGCAATGACAGTTCAGCACAATGGGAACTACATCATGGCCATTGACCCACTAGTAGTGAGTCCCAGTGCCAGAAATTGTAAGATGCCATGGATTATGAGAAGCCAGGGATTAATGTCTTGATTTCAGAGATGTTAAAATGTGCACCAAAAAACATGCATCTTAGATGGGAAGAAATATGGTATTAAATATTAAAGCATGTTTTGGTATTAAAGCATGTTACCAGGTTCACTTATATAAAATTTATAAGTATTTTACAAAAATTCCTATTACTATTTCTTAGGTTCAATATCAATCTCAGAAAAGTATATAAAGTTTAAAATCATTCATACCTGAACCATTTTGCTTAGATTGAATAACTATTTTGTCTTAAGTGCTTCATAGAATCCCAAAGGAGCAGGCTTATTGTACTTCTAGAGAAGTTCTGTCTTTAAGGAGTGGCTTTTGACAGGGCTTATCAGATGCCAGTCCATCAAACCTGTAAAGCAATTTCATTTAGTTCTGAGCAACAAATATTTATCAGCCTTTAATTTATTTTTTTATTTTTTATTTTTTAGGAGGCACTGGGGATTGAACCCAGAACCTTGTACTTGGGAAGCAGCTACTCAACCAAGCTACACCCACTCCCCTCTTTTCACTTAAAGAAAATGCAATTTCTAATATTAAAAGATATATTGCATGCTTATTTGGCAAAGCTATCTGGTTAAAAGAAGAACAGTAGTAGGCTTTTCCACTTTTTGTGCCTAGGCTTACAACATAGATGACATCTACTTTTCCAACTTTAGAGTCAATAATCTTTTCTTTATGACATAGCTCTAAAACTAACACATTCTGTGAAAAAGGTTTTTCAGAGAAAAAATTGAAATTGGTAGTAACTACTAGAATTATATCAAAGAAACTATTCTACAGTGTTTGAATAAAATTTAAACATGCCAATTTCCTTTCTTCTTTGATCATTTAATCAGAATGTATTAAAGCTCACAGAATGAATAAAAGCATTCATATTTTATTTACTCTCAGATACCTTAATTGTTAAAACTAACATTCCACATGCACATACACAATCACATGAAAGCAGATTTTCTTCTTCCCACTTGCATTAGTCACAGATGTAGTTAAAATGCTGTGATTCTGTCTCTTTCCAGGAGAGGGAAGTAGTGCACACCTTTGGGAACAGGATTCCCACTACTGATTGGATCAGCATTGACCTGAGAAACTGTGCATCATGCTTGGTGCCTGTGGAGTCAGGCTGCAGTCACAGTCCTTGGTGTGATCAACAAGGCCACAGTGAGGTGGCTTCAGGGTTTGGGTGGCAGAGCTGATGGTGCCTCTTCCCAGTTATGTGGAATGTATTTCCCTAGTCCTTGGATGGTGCAGCATGGGGAAAAATGCAAGGCTCTATGACATGCAAAAGGGCTGGGACAAATGCTCCTTGAACTCCAAACAGGATAAACCCAAACAGATCCACACCATGCCATGTTATAATCAAACTGCTGAATGCCAGAGATAAAGAGAAAATTCTGAAAGATGCAAGAGAGAAACAACTTGGCACATTCAAGGGAGCCTCAATAAGATTAAGTGCCAATTTCTCATCAGAAGCTCTGGAAGCAAGAGGCATTGGGAAGACATATTTAAAGTGCTGAAAGCAAAAAATTGCCAGCCAAGAATTCTATATCTGGCAAAACTGTCTTTCAAAAATGAGGGCAGGATTAAGGCATCCCCAGATAAACAAAAGTTGAGGAGAAATTAAGTTTGGAGAAATTAAGAGGCTGATTCCAGGTCACACAGCTGGTGAGAGACAGCCATACAGCTGAGTTCCGTCTGACTTCAGAAGTCATGACCTTAAATCCCTGGCTATTCAAAGTCAAAAGTGACAATTTAAAAAGCTTTGTCACCACTAGGCCAGCCCCATAAGAGATGCTAAAGGGAGTTCTGCAGGTTGAAAAGAAAGGACAATAGACAATAGGTCGAAGTAGCCCGAAGAAATAAAGATTTCCAGTAAAAGTAACAACATGGGGAAATATAAATGCCAGTGCTATTGTATTTTTGGTTTGTAACTCCACTTTTTACTTCCTACAGGATCTAAAAGGCAAATGCACAAAATGTAATGATAAATCAGTGGTTTTGGACTCATAATGTATAAACATGTAATTTGTGACAAGAACTACTTAAAGGTGGGGAGATGGAGGGGTGTAGGAAAAGAGTGTGTGTAAATTATTAAAATTAAGTTGGTATCCAAGCAAATGAGATTGTTACAGATTTAGCGTATTAAATTTAGCCACAAAGAAAATATCAGAGGATATGCAAACTCATAGAGACAGAAAGCAGAGTCCAGGTTACCAGGGATGTATGGCAGAGGCAATGGAAAGTGCATGACAAATGTCAGCTATTTATATTGTCATATTGACTTTGAATAGCCAGGAATTTAAGATCACAGCTTCTGAAGTCAGACCAAGCTCAGCTGTCTGGTTGTGTCCCACCAGCTGTGTGACGTGGAACCAGCTGCTTAATTTCTACAAACTTTTGTTTCCACATTTGCAAAATGGGGATACTATTAGAGATACTGTAAAGATTAAATAAGGTAAGCAAGGGAACTTGTTTAGCAAGCCATCTAGCACATTGCAAGTTTTCAACAATTTCTTTTAAGCATTTTAACTAGATTTAATTTTAAAACTGAATTTTACCTTAATGCTAATAATTGTTTCTACCTCCACTTCTGAGCAGTTACAAAAGCACTCACTTCGGAGTCAGTGGAAAAGAATCCTGGTAACAAAGAGAAGTTTGTAAGACCACTTCTCATGATCCTGCAGCTTTTCTTTGTTTTCATCTCTTTGAGGTGCAGGGAGCTCAGGAGGAGAAACTTATCAGGGCCAAACTTGCCCTTACAGACCCTTTCTCTGGTTCCACACCCTGCTTTGTTAGCTTAGGAAGGACAATGCAAAGCTGTTTCTAAGTTGTTTTCCAGAATCAGAGCAAAGTTTAACATAACAAAGTTTTATAGCTGCTGCCCAGTAACATACATTACTTTTAAAAAATAAAAATACCTTTCCCTTATCATGCATTATTCTTTTACATGTACAATTTTCCTGACGTATTGAAATAATATTCCACGGCTTGCTGTGACTTGGAGGTTTATGGCCCTTCTGTGGCAGATCAGACTAAACATAATTCATTCATAGCTACTTAGTGCTCAGGGAAATAAACCCCTGAACTTAAATAACTATGGTGTGACCTCTGTAAAATATTATTTATGGTTTTAAAACTACTATTATGTAGATATCAAGATGTGCCAAATGTTATAAACCAAACAGCAGCTGGCAAAAGGGACAACTACTATTCCATTTATTTTTGCTTTCCTTTATGGATATTTCTCTACAAATGCTATTTTTGTTTAAATGGATTCTGTGGTAATTACCAGGCAGAGGAAGTCTATGTTCATTTTCGTTTTATTATAGAATACTGCAGTAAGTAAAAATGTCTCCCCTATAAGGAAGTACCACAAAAATGGAAACATTCTATGAAGTTACTGCTGTTTAATAGGAAAAAGACACTGATTGCCTTTGAGTATAAAGCAACTGTCCCCACTATCAAAGAATTAATACAACCCATATGCTTTTTATTTCTGCAAATTGGTTTATGGAGGAAAACCTGATTGCACATTTAACTTATTCAAATGGGAACTCAATGCATTGCATTCCCATGCCATTAAGAATTTTTGTGCATCTCCAACACTCCTTACTCTAAGATTTTCAAATGTTGAGGGTACCATCTCTGCATCTCAGTTGTGTCTTCAATTATTTCCTATGCAAACAAATATATTGTGGGGAATAAAATGTTCAGTGGTTATAAAGTAATGGAATCATTGGTTTCTCAATAGTATTCAACAAATGTTTAAGGACCCACCATATGCTGGCCAATCTACTCAGCACTGACAATAATAAAGATGAATGAGGGGGTGGAAAGCTCAGCCTTCACAGAACTGACCATCTGGATATGAAAATAAGCAAACAAATGATTAATCTCCAGTCAACTGAGAGAGCACTGGAACAAGCACCAAGGGAGGGTAAGGAACGGAAGAGGCCAGAAGGGCTCGTGGAGGGCTTCACAGAGGATACAACCACTGAGCCGAGTCTTGAAGGTGGGCCAGTGTGTACATAGGGATCATAGCTGGAGGAACAAGTCCAGCCCGGGCAAAGACATGAGGGCACATTGGGTTCAGCCATGTTCAAATCATTCAATATGGCTGGAATTTGGGGGTGGGGGGATGGATGCTTGGAGGAAGGGGATGCAAATTGACAGCAAAGCCAATCATGGAGGCCATATCTGACCTGCCGAGGAATGTGGGCTTTCTTCTGTAGGCCACACATAGACTTAAGGGATTTTAAGCTGAAAGGTAGCATGATGCAATTCGCACTTTAGGTAGCTCATTGTGACTGGGATATGGAGAATAAACTGGAGCCCACTTAGGAGGCTCTACTAATTTCCAGGTGCGGAATAACAAAGCCCTGGGCCAGGGCAGTGACAAAGAGAGACCTGAATGAAAGAGGGAACCTGAATGAAAGGGCATTTGGGATACACAAGCAACAGAATCTGATAACCCAGTTGGATGTGGAAAGAGACAGAGAATAGAGAAAGGAGGGAGCACAGGTTTCTGGCTTGGGTGATTGCGGAGATGGAAGAGTGATTTGCAACAACTGGGAATATACTTGGAAGAAGAGGTCTGGAGGGCAGGTCAATGAGTTTAGTGCTGACCATACTGAGTTTGTATGTGATGTGCCCAAGAGGGGTTTGGAAATGTGAGTTTAGTGTTGAGGAGAGAAATTAGAGATGGAGATTATGCCATTTTTATATGTGATGTTCAGTAACGTTTTTATTTTTTTTTAATTTTTTTTTTTAAAGATTTATTTATTTATTTATTTATTTATTTATCCCCCCCTTGCTGCTTGTGTTTGCTGTGTCCATTTGCTGTGTTTTTTTTTTCTGTGTCTGCTTATCTCCCCCTTGCTGTGAGGTCCTGCTGCATCAGCCCACTGCGCCGTACAGGCCGGCCTGCCCTCACAAGGAGGCCCCGGGAAGCGAACCCGGGGCCTCCCATATGGTAAACGGGGGCTCTATCCATTGAGCCACACCCGCTTCCCTTCAGTAACGTGTTTAAAGGTTCATGAAAGTGAACCTATGAGCTAATTTGCTCCTCTAGTGTAAAAATGGAGAAATGTCATAATTTAGTGATTTGAAAATTATGTTGAAGAAACATAAGTCTTAATGGTTAAAGCCCTGTTAGAAAAATGAAACGAATGGAAAGTATTTTATATTCTATTCTTATTTTTAATAGGAAGCATTGATTCTCCCACTTTAGACTCTTAAACAAAAATGGGAAATGTCTTTTAATTATTAAAATCATAAGAATTAATCAAGTCTTCCTTTGAAACTATTGGAGTAGTCCATTGAAACGACTCACTCGCTGCCTCGTCCAGGGGTTCTACTTTTTCTTTAGAACACTACCTACATTTTGGAGTTCTAATCAAAACTGAGCAAAATAGAAAGGAATATATTTCTACATTGTTGGTCTCGGCTTTCTAAAAGCTCGTGCATTTGGATGGATACGATTAATGAGACTACACAGTGTTAAGCACCTTGAACTTTGAGAACAAAGGCCTTTTAGAAGAACAAAATATCATTATTAATGACACATCATTTACAGTTTTCATCAGTAATGTAAAGTTTCAGTCACTTTAATGGGAACTTAGTTAAGAGCGCAAAGTGGAGGGCAAGGCTATTAGCTAAGGCTCTTGACAGTAATACCATTTGCTTCTAATAGAAAAGATAACTCACATTCAAATTGATCAAAAAGACAAGCTGAGGGGTTCAGAAGGAGGTGAGCCACCATCCCATTGCTGAGTTTCTCAAAGGCCTTGTCATCCGTAAGTACTACTGGTGAGCCCTCCCCTCTGCGATGGGCTCCCTTTGCCGCCCCTCCCCTGCCTTCTGAGCACCCCCCTGGCTCAAAATATGCCTCATGCTCCAGACCTCATCTTTCCCTTTTATTCCTCCTTTTTTGACTCTCTATACCCCTCCAAACAATCTATGTTGGGTTTCATCACCCCAGGAATTTTCTCTGCCTTCAGTGAGCTGGACAGCAAAGGACATAAAATAAAGGAATTGCGGCATGCTGCAGTGACCTTATCCACATGGGTACCACTAGTGGTGGGAGTCTTAATACAAGGTGGCAAACCAGTGGGCAAGTATTTTTGTCAGAATACATGTTGATAGTCTTGTCAGGGAGAAAATGGGGGGTGACTGGACACACAGAGTTAACACTGTGAGAAATTTTTCTAAATTCAGTACACAAAGTGCACTCTCAGGTAAGATGTCTTAGGGACCTTAATGTGTTTCAGCCAGATTTACTAAGGTCTTCTTAATGATGTTTTTAAAATTACTCTGTTTATATGGAAGAGACTTAAGAGAAAATCAACTAGAAAAAAAATTTGAGACTTAAAAATTGTATTTTAATTTGCTAACTAAAAATCAACCTGCTACGTTTTAGCCACAGGTATTAATAAAATCAGGGATGCAAAGAAATGTCCAATAAAAATAAAGGAAGAGAAAATTTACTATTATTATAGTAATTGGATGACTTATACCCAAAGGAATATAAGAAGTTGATTGATTAAACTGCAGCTCTACCAACAACTATCTTTGAGAACTTATTCAAGGTTGTTGAAATTTCCAATGACATTAGAGGAGGGCAACAGATTTAAAGGTGAGACAGAAGAGGTTGTGGCTGTGTATTTTGCTACTAAAGGAAATTCCAGACTATTATTCTGTCTCTGATTTTTAACCATTGTATAACCAGCTAATTGTTTGTTTAGTTCACGTGATTGTGGAGGTACCTGGAAAGCCTTTCTTGTTATATTGTTCTGTTTCAGGAACTCCCACTAATCACTTTACTTCCTCTTTTGGTTTTGATTTGATTTTACAAGGTAAGTCAAAACACATTTCCATTTATATTGCTGAGATTCACTCTTTTCTTTTTCACTACCAGAAGACACGGCTCCAACCAAGTCAACTTGACAATTCAAGCCCAACCAGAACCCTGAGATACCAGACAAAATGCTACAGTCCAGGGAACATCATGTTTTTAAGGTTTCTACTACTTTGTAGTCCAAATTATCTGACAAATAATTGCAATTCAAAATTTAAATAAAATGCAGAAATGGAGGAGCCTGCTACAATCACATTCTTTAACAATTTTAAAAAATCAACTATATTTTACCAAATTCTAATATTGGTTGAGGACTACGTAATTCATTCTACATGTTGATGTTGACAGAAGTTCAAATTCTGTTTTATGAAGATATTAATGACAAATTGAGTTTGCTTTAATGGAGCCTTATTCTGAAAGATGGTTTTCCTGCTGCAATATAAATCTGCTAATAATAAATGAGCAAAGTGGTTGATCCTGTATGTGCCTTTAAGATCATAGTTCAAAAGAATTAAGCAAACATGATTGCCAAGACTAAGACAAACATAACCTTTATTCTCTTTCAGTAACTGAGAGGATAGTGACTGGAACCATATTCAATAATTTATTCAGAATACCTTAAGTTTCATAGTCTTATTTAAAAGTTTATAGCAATGGACTATTATGGAAATGATTGTGAAAGTACATAGAAAAAAAAATGTAGTATACTCTCTTATCCAGCATAGAGGAGGGCTGGGAAATAAAAATTGCTTTAATACATATAATGGCAATGCTTACATAGCTTAAAACCACAATAGGCAGTTTAACAATACAATTGTATCACGTTCAAAAGTTGGGAGGCCAACCCATTGTAATTACTAAAATTTGGGGGAATTTATATATATAATGGGACAGAATTTCTTAAATCACAACTGTCCAGAAGATTTGAGTCAGATGTCAGTGAGCAGTCTAGGCATAGATTATTAATTATTAAATTTCAAAGAACTAGAATAAAGTAAAAAAAAAATCAATGCGAACTTTTCAATACAATTCAATATTACTTTGACACTAAAAAATAGTTCAAGATCTTGCAGTGCCTTAAGGACGTGAACGAAAACAGTAGTACTGGAAAATGGCTATAATAGAGAGCAGGTACTGGAGAATTCTGTCTGAAAGAACACTAAACGTTGTTTGCTTTCAACAAATAAATTGGTTAAGATGATATCACTTTTTTTTTTTAATTTTTAGTTCTTTTAAAGTTATTTTGCTCTGAAAAGAAGGTTTTTAACAAAATAGTCTATTGCTTCTCAGAATAACTTTATACATATTAGAATGATGATAGAGTGGTCAAGTTTAAAATTATCTCAAAGTTTCAAATAATTCTTAAGATTGCAGTTTATATATAAAACTATATTCTTTAGCATTCATTACTGGAAGCAAACATGTCTTCCTTTGAGAACACAGATTAAAAGGAAGTTTTCTCTCAGAACCAAGGAAAAGGTATGAATGGAGTCCTTTTTCTCCAAACCATATAACAAATTAGATGATAAAGAGGACTGAACCAGGAGTTGTGACTTTAGGGAAGACACTTCCCCTCTTAGATTCCTTCCAGCTATCTGATTCTGATTCTAGGGATAAAAATATTCCCTCAGAGCTTACAACGTGACCCTGAATTTTCAAGTTTCTACACAGTACCTGGTAACGTTTTTTTTTAAAAAAAAAAACAAAAAAACATTCAAATAGTTAGTGAATTAATTTGCCCTGGAAATCTGTATGCCAACTCGTTTTCCAGAAATAGCTAATTTTTTTTTCATTCATTCTACAAATCATTAAGAGCTTCCCATATGCAAGGGAGCGTGCTAAAAACAAACCTACAAAATTGTGGTTGCTTTCGCCCTTGGAAACTACCTACTACCTGAAAAACTCAGGTGACTGCTGTAACAGGTTCAGGCTAAGTAAGCATTCTACTGATCCCCTGGTTCAGAGCAGTGATTCTCAGACTTGAGGGAATATAGGAATCTCCAAAGGAACTTATTAAAATACAGCTTCAAGGGTCTCAGCCCAACCTGATTGTGGCAGAGTCACTGGGGATGGTGCCTCGTTATCTACATTTTTAACTAGTGGCAAAAGCTGGGAGTCAGGAGGCAATATTGCTTGATCTCGAGTGAGTTATTTAACATGTTTAAGTCTCAGTCTCTTCAAGGGCTGAATCCGTTTCTACTGTCCCTTCTACTCTGAAATGTGACTAGAACTTAATTCGTGAGTCGTGAAGGAGATGGGGATCATTTCAAAGGATGTTACACTCTGCTGTACAAGCAAGCCAGCAAGAGAATCTGGGAGCCTTCAATTCGGTGGAATTCCTCTCTCTGGCCCCCTCATTCATAAGAGGGTAAGTGAGGCGAGGTTGGAATTGGGTGAGGTAGGAGGGCGAGACAGCCAAAAGAAGCTTGCGAGAGGGTTTTGGCAAAGAGCAGGAAAGGCCCTTTGAAATCAGGAATCACTCCTCGTCCTCGTCCTCCTCGTTCTGGTCCTGGTGCCGAATGTAGACGACTAACATGACAAAGCCCGTGAGAATGCAGAGGGAGCCGACAACCAGGTAGGCGATGCCCAGGAAGGGATTCTTGCCACCCATCCAGGAGATGCTGCTCAAGATGATGCGCTTGTGGCCGCCAAACGCTCGCACCGGGTAGTTGTAGGTAATATTGACGCGGTAGGCGCCCCGCGGCAGCCCCACGGAGTAGTTGCCCTGGCGGATGCGCGCGTACAGCTTGCGGAACGTGGGCAGCGCCGCAGTGCGCATCCACACCACGAAGTCCTGGTTGATGAAGCCGGTGTTATTGGGGTCGGGGCTGAGCTCGTAGACCGGCCGGTGCCAGTTGGGCGGGGGCGCGGTGCCATGGAAGGCCAGCGCCAGGCTGCCGTTCACCAGCGGCGGGTTGCGGAACTTGACGTGGTAGTCGGTCCACCAAGCGATACCCGTGCGGTCGAGCGGCACCTCGACGTAGGGCCCGCCCGGCCGGCGCTGGTGCCACAGCGAGAAGGAGTCGTTGAAGAGGCTGTTGGCGATGGCGCCGCAGGGCGCGATGGGCAGGCCGGTCGCGCTGCGCTGGTAGGGGGCGCACTCGTTGGCGGGGTGGCGCAGCGCGCTCTGCAGCCCGCTCAGCTGCGCGTCGTCGCGGGACACGCCGTAGCGCCGGTTGTTTTGGTAGAAGTTGGAGAGCTCGTAGTAGAAGAACACGGGGCCCTGGAAGAGCTCGGGCAGAGAGAAGTACCAGGCGCACGAGCAGCTGGGCGGGGGCGCGCGGCCCTGGCCCGCGGCGGCGCACACGGAGCAGTTGCCGGTGCCCGGGTTGCCAGTATAGTCGTACTCGAGCTCCTTGATGCCGTTGGAGGTGTAGTAGAGGCCCAGCCCCAGCCCGATGAAGGCCAGGCCCGCGCAGAAGAAGAGCGGCAGCGCGATGCTGGCCGACAGAAGCGGCTGCCAGGCGGGGAGGCGCTGCTGTGTGAATGCAGTGTTGTCCGGCTGTTGGACGCCCCGGGCCGTGGCGCTCCAGGTCATGGCGACCGCGGGGCAGACGGAGGGTCGCCTTAGATGGGACCTGTCGCGGGGCGCCTCCGGGATCGCGCTGAGCGACCCGGGGACTAGTCCCAGGTTGGGTTTCTGGTCCACTCAGGTGAGTCCTTGCTCTGGCCCCGCCTCCGCCTCCCGCACAGGTGAGTCTTAGGATCAGGTTGTTCCGGCAGTGACCAGACGCCCTCAGTTCCGCCTTGGCCCAGGTGATCCGGGCCGGCTCCACCCCGGCAGTGCACGGGAACCGCGCCGCACTCCGCCCCTTCCGAGGTGAGCTGAGCGGGTGTTCCTTTCCTCACCTGGCCGACCCAGGATCGCATTTCCTCTCGGTTCTAGTCCAAGTGGACGCCAGCCCCTCCTTTCTGAAGTGAGGGCGGCCCCTGGCTGTCTTCAGGTGGCTCTCACCTTGCTCAGGTACCACCTTCCAAGTGACTAGAGTGTCTGGGCCAGTCCTTCCGGAAATCTTAGGAGCTGCAGCCTCCAGCAGAAAGCAGAACTGAGGGGACACCGTGGGTGTTAAAGGCTTGCAGGTTTCAGACCAATACTATTTTATTTAGAGGGTGGGGGTGGGGAGTGACTCTAGACCCTCTTATCTTTGTATGGGCCCCTTTTTCACTTCACCTTCCACTCACAAATCTTTAATGCCCAGAGAATTACACAGTGGTAATGCTGGTTTGAATTCAGTGAAGGGAAAATTGTTTCCAGGCCTGATGCCTCCGTTTGGCTGTCTAACTAAAAAGATGGAAAGTTCTTTAAAAATAAAATGATCCTTAAATAAGAAGAATCAAAGACTGGAGAGGTCCAAATCCTTAAAATATCTCTAGCTAGTGGAGAAGCCACACAAGGAGAAAAATGCCCTGGACTAGATGTGATTTCTTTTTCTTTTCAGATTATTTGCATAACTGGAGAAGGCCTGATCCAAGGTCCCAGGAGACCAAGCTGTTTGGAATGTCTGGCCTAAGAGGGTGAACTACAAGGATTTATAGGACTTACTGTAAAGAGAACCCAAATTAGTTCTAAACATTGCCTGGGATTTCATCCTTTATCTCTAGGCTGGTACAAGACACTTAAGGGGTATTGAGTAATTTCAACTTTGGGTTAAATCCTCCCTAGGTGCTGAGGTGTTCCAGCCCCTCCTCCATCTCATTAATGCAAATGACTTAAATATTTTCTGCACCTAGAATAATATATTGCATTCAGAAAGCATTCGAAACCCATAGAAATTTGGAAAGTTAAAATGCTTATTAAATTATACAGCGGGTTTTTGTTTTTTTGTTTTTGTATCTTCTAAGCATTCAGCCCTATGCTAAGCAATGTAAAAGAGAGAAGAGAACTATTCTATAAAGGATCCTTGACTCAAGGCTGTCTTATAGTGGACATATTATTTAGGAATAAGAAACAATCAAAATAGCCAATAGACAGCAAATACCAAGTACCAAATATTGCTTTACCTGAGTGATAACTAAAATAAAAAAGTAATATTAATATTATAATGAAAATTCATTTTGTTGAACAGAATGAATGTAGGTCAGAAGCTTTAGCTGTTAGAGACTAAGGGAGAGTCAAACAACTCGAATTACATTTCCTTCACTTCTTTTTCTCCAAGAGAGGATATTCCAACATTTCCAACAAAGTTCCTATCATGTGATCCATTCTCCACTACACCCTTTTATAGTAAGCAAAAGGAATAAACAGTTCTTTGTATCATTATAGTTTAGTTCTACCCACCCCTACATTGGTGAATTGGTCAAGTCTGCTTGACCATAAAATTGGTCTCCTGTGAGGAATTTGGTTCTCAAAACTTTATGTATGAGACAAGATGGCGGGTTAGCGGCATGAAAAATAGTTGTGCCTAGAAGCAGATTTTAAAAGCAGTTTCTCTTCAAAACATCTCTTTTTATACCACTTGACCAGTGTCTTGATTCACCATGGCAGTAGCAACAGTAAAATGGGCAACATCAAGCAGAACTATCTTGAAACATTTATTTCCAATCCAAAACGGAGCTTTGTATTGTGTTTGTCACACATCTACATACTCTTCTCTTCTAGATGACTATAATTGCAAAGTAGAGCTTGCTTTGACATCCAATGGCAAGACGATAGTATGCTACCTCCCTTCTGTGGATATACCATATGAACACACAAAACCTATCCCTTGACCAGATCCTGTGCATAATAATGAAGAAACACATGACTGAGTGCTGAAAACCAGATTAGAAGAAAAAGATGGCCATCTTGAACAAGGACCGATGATAGAACAACTTGGCAAAATGTTCTTTACTGCTAAACACCGTTGGTATCCTCATGGACAGTATCACAGATGTCACAGAAACATGAATCCTCCAAAAGACAGATGATTTTCAGGTTCTT